>ML097044.1:0-10182 GCA_003697995.1 Taxidea taxus jeffersonii | reverse complement strand
GACTTGAAGTGCGGACATGTGATTTATAGGCATGATGGCAGTGGCAACTCTGATGTGTTCAACCTGACAGTGAAAGTTAAGGAGATACAGATAGACGTGGGCGTCTATGTACAAGTGTACTCGGAAAGCCACCAGCATCGCGCCCAAGTTCCGCTCATCAAGACCCTTGTAGTTGAAGAAGGAAAGCCAGTAAAACTGAATAGAGGAAGACTCCAGGTAGGTAACTGTCCTATCACCGAGCATTCTCTCTCTCCCAGAGTAATCTGCTTCTAAGAGCTATTTTTGTGTTGATTTCTCCCTGGTATTCAGAATGACTTTTTTCCAAATGTAAATGCCATTGAAAGGAAAAGCTGGAAGGTTTCATGATTCTGACACTACTGATAGTGCTATAGTTGGAAATGGAATATAAGTGATACCAAGCCTTATGTTAAGGCCAAGTGCACACCAGCACACAAGTATGTATGTCTGTTTAGGAAATAAGGAGATGATATACATGTTATAGTAAATTAAGAGATCTTTACTTTTTTCATTTTTTATAGAAACACTGCCAATATTTCATTTGGTCAGGGTTACATTTGTGATGTGATGAAGCAGGGTATATAAATTTAGAGCAGCTTAAACCTGAAAAGGATTCCTAAAACAGCAGAGGATGCTATCTTACACAGTTAATTTCCTCAGCTCTGAATTAGCCTCATTTCGTTTCCTGAAATGGATGGATAAAACTGGCACAGACTACAGGAATGCCAAGGGTGAGACCTTGCACCAGAAACTACCTGGTTTCCTGGGGCTCCTACTTAGAAACTTCAAGCAGACAAAGCCTTGCTGATCAGAATTAGGAGAGTGTTCGTTTTAGGCTAATCCTGTACAGGGTTTGTAAACTGTGATTTAGGACAGCTGGCCACAAATACGGGCTGTTCTGAATCTACCCTCGGGACAGCAAAGGAGTTTACTTGTTTGCTAAATGCAGCCAATAACATCAAGAGGAAGTGAACTCAAATCAGAAGCAGTTTACTGAATGAGTTTGCTTAAGGAGATACGGAGCTCCCCAGCATTTCTCAGTCCTTTTTTAGGCTCTTGGAGAGTTTATGTTTCACCACAAGGGGGTGTGTGTAGTTCAGTGACTAAATCAGTTACAATGACAGCTTTGAGAAGGGTTTTGCTGAATCAATAAATTAAATATATATTGAAAATGCTGAGCTAGTTAAAGGGGGAGAGAAAAAAATTTCCTCTGAAGTCTTGCAATTTAGGTGATTCAACTTCTGCTTCTTCAACCATCTTTTATTCCTTGTCCTTACACCATTTTATTTCTCTTACATCAACTTGCTGAGTCCTGGGTGTCTTGCTGCTGTGAATGATGCTTTGTTAACGCATTAGTAGCGAGTCAAGTGTTGTAGACCAGAACTTTTCTTTGCAACCACGGCTAAATGCAAATATTGACATAGTCACCAGAACAGACCCAGGCTTAAACTCTGTATCAACCCTGATAGTAATTTAAGCCATTTTTAGACATTAATAGAGAACAATTTGGTTCATCAAGGATCTTGACTCTTGTGAGTATTGACCGGTTTTCCTTTCTGTGTCTGTGTATTGCATATATGAACTCAAGACTGTCCACGAAGATAATATTACTTCCGAGGCAACATTCACCGTCAGAATTCCACCAATGCATGGATACCTCCAGAAATCTTTACCAGAAGAAGGCAGCTTGGGTGCCGACGCAAAGTCCCCTCTGATTTTTACACAACAGGAAATTGATGATGGGGCTATTCTTTATGTGCAGACAGCTCCTGACCAACAACACGACCATTTTTTACTGGATGTGGTGAATAGTTTCCAAGCTGTGAATGGAATTGAAATCTTAGTGGATATCGTCCCTAAGCGGATTCCTCTGGAGGTACAAAATTTCACAGTCCGAGAAGGAGGTTCCAAAGCACTTCTGGAAGACCATCTCAAAATCCCAAACAAATATTTTGAGGGAGTTGACTGTGAATTTGTTCTACTCAAACCACCAAAACATGGTTATATTGAAAATTCTGATTTTCCAAGAGTACAGCTAATGAAGTTTACCAGGAAACAGGTAATAATTCTCAGTTAATACATTTGGGCATGTGGGATAAGAGGAAAAAAAATGCTATTCATTATTTAGATTAATGGACTCTCAGGAGTGATGAGACTTGAAAGAATATCTAGTTTAACCTCCTAACAGATGCTAGAAGCGCCTTCCATGGTAACCCCATAGAAAGGTTATCTAGCCATTGCTTCAATGTATTCAGTGGTGGAAAACTCGCTATTTATGCAATGGGCACTTCTGGTTTAAAATCATTTCCATCGTTAGAAAGTTCTTTCAAACTCATTTAGTCCTGAAGTCTGCTGCTTACACACTTCTCCAAAGTCCTGACTCTGATAGCTCATAGCACGAGTCATATACCTCCTTTCCTGAAATCTCTTTAAATATTTGAGAAAAAAAAGTTATCAAGTTCCCTTGTACTTTATCTTCTTTAGGTGAAACATCTCTAGGTTCTCTCACTTCGGCTACTAAGTCATGGGTTTCTAGCCCCTGTGCCACCCTGGCTTCCCATTGCTGTTGGAGCTCCACACTGTTACTGTCCCACTTGAAGCGTTACACCTGGATAGTTAACACAGACACACTTTAGTCGTTAGTGGGTCTACTCATCTAGTCATTCCATTATTCAGTTAACAGATGCTGACAGAGTGCGTACTCTGTGCCATGCCCTATGTAAGCGCAGTGAGCAATGGCTGAATGGCGCAGTCCCCACAGTCAAGCAGCTGGACACAACTTCCAGTCTGGTGTTCAGTGTGAAATAACTTCCATCATGTTTCTTTGCTTTGGGCTAGGTTGGTATTAGTGTGAGACTTGGCTTTCTTATAATGAATAAAAAAATGATGTCCATTACTTTCTAAAGGTTGAAAGTAGCTTGCCACAATTTCCTGTGTAAGCTCCTGGGAATGTGCACTCTTCAGGTTGGAAGCCATTAACCCCCACCTGGCATCTCCAGGTACCTTTGTCCAGTTAGCTGTAAACCCACGTGGGCTGCTTTATTTTGCTTCTAAGGATTTCATCTTATCAACGGGCTTGAAATGATTTGCTAAACCCTTCTTCTGTTCAAGTTGCTGTGCAAGGTTGCCATGATAAGGAGCCATACCCCTTGCTCTCAGGAGATGCTGGGGGACGGGGGCAATAGGCACACAAGCTTTGCTCTAAGTACACCCTTCCGAGGCCTCGCAGAGTCTTCTCACAGTGGCGCTAAGGAAGCGCAGAGTGGCACGTCTGACTCTAATTACAGGGAATAGGGAAGACTTCACAGAGGGAATAACGCTTAAGCAAGACTTGAGGAAAGAAGGAAAGAGCAGGGAAGTAACAGAGGAGAAACAGGGAACAACAACAACAAAAAGCAACATGAGCAAAGGCAACTGCATGGCCAAGGGTATGGAGGCATTAAAGTGAGTGGGTTCTGGGGGCAGGGAAATAGCCCACAAGACTTGCAGGTAGGCTCAAGAGTGGCAGAGAGCACTGAGGCCAGACTGGGGAGAGTCTTGAATTATATGTCAGGAGGATTAGACTGAACCAGGAGGCATTAGGGAGCCATGGGTAGAAGTAGAGAATCCTGAGGGCTGGAAATAACCTTGGAAATCCATGCTTCTCTACTGGGGATCCAGGGAGGGTGATCCTTTGGTGAATTCCTGCGGGCATCTCTTTATCATGGCTTCCTTCCCAAAGGCTGGACAAACCATCTAAGATGACCACTCGCTCTGGAGCAAGTTGGATTTACTACTGTTTACCTCAGGGATGCTAGATGAGAGACTGAGCACTAAATTTGAGTCCTGTCTTGGCCAATTCATTATGGATTGTGCTTTGTAAGAAGTGTGCGTTTAGAATAGTTGGTTGAAATCTGTATGTCAAGTATGTGTGTTCCCTCTAGGATCTATGATATTGTGTTGCCTTGTTCACAGTCATGGTCCCGGCTCTTCCAGATGACCCCTTCACGCTTTCTCTTCCTGTATGACTCTAAGGTCTCCAGGCTTTGAGACATCGCTGTTCTCACGTAAAGCGGCACTAACCCTTAACAGTTGGTGGCTATAGTGTTTAGTGGCTTGGAGGAGCCCGTGGCCATGTTAAAACCCTTCATTCATTCAGCAGATCATTTCTGAGTGTCTCTTATGTGTCAGGCATGCCAGTTCTAGGTAGTGGGGATACGGGGTGAGCAAACCTAGCACCACTCTGTGCCGTAATGCCCTGGTGGGAGAAAGAAGGAGGCAGAGAGAGACAATAGAAAAAATAAGTAAGTGGAATAGAAGGCATGTTGGGTGAAGATTAGCATTAGGGAGAAAAGGAAAGCAGGAAAGGGAGCTGGGAACTACTGGAGCCTTCAGTGTTGTGTATGTGCGAGTTTGGTTTCAGATCAAGTGCTCAGGGGAGGTCCCGTTGACAAGGCAGCATCTGAGCCGACACCTGGAGGAGGGGATGGGTGATGAGCCAGGTGGACGCGGAGGGAGGGTGTTTAGGTGAGGGAAGAGCGAGTGAACAGCTGGGTGGGGAGCAGCCAGGGGTTTAGTGGGTCTGGACCACATGTGGGGATAGCGGGGAGAGCTGAGAGTGAGGTTAGGGAGGTCCAGCATGGGAGGGCCTTCCACTTCACCTTTAACCCTGAGGGAGATGGGGAGCAAGGAGGGAGGGAGAAAGTGAGCAGAGGCATGACACCGCCCTGAACATGACTGGTGAGAGGGAACCGAATACTTTTCAATCTTCTGAGATTTTCTACAAGTTTATTATATCTTTTAATTTCAGGTCAGCATATATTTTTCTAGAGTTAGAAGTTGAGAAATAAGTAACACCCCACCAAATCTTCTCTTTATTTTTACATTAATACATATTAAATGGCATATAATTTGGGGGCGTGCCACCCCTTTGAAGAAATGCTCTATTTCTCCAGGAAAGATAACCGAGGAGGCAACTTGTATTAAATCCTATGTTCCTAAAGCATTTTAAGTACAAATTCTCTTACATTCTAATCAATGCCATCTTCTGTGTTTGTTTTCAAGTAGCTTAAAACAGTGTGTTTCAGATGTTGTGGTCAGTCCTGTGGTCTGGAACTCCTCTGCCTGCAGAACTCCAAAGAAATTCTCATAGCACCTGTATACAAATGGCCACAACTTTCCCTTGAGACTCTTCCTGAACTTTTCAACTCTTGTCAGAAGCACCTCTGAGAGATCAAAAGTATTTGCTCAAAGAAAGTGCACCATAGGAACGGGCAAAGTTGAACTGTTAAAATTTCTGGCAGTATTTTATCAAAATAAACACAACCCCAGAGACTTTTTCAGAAGTTCAGCTACTCCTGTTGGGCTTTGGAATTTCTCTGCCATTTTGTGTTTGAGTCACAGACCCACTGAAGCCAACTTTCCTTCTAGCTTTGTAATTCTCTTCGTCTCTAATTATGATCCTGTGCTCTTCAGTATTTTCCATCAGAACCTTAAAGACATGAGAGGCATTCTGATCAAATTTGTGGTTATTACAAATCCTAGAGGAGTAATTAATTCATTTGATAACCATTTCAGAGTGAAAATTAGAAAATGAAATCTAACAGGGATAAAAGTGCATGTTTTCATTTGTGTTATTACAATAAGGGAAATCTGCCTTGATAGAAGTTTAACTTTGATATATTTCCCTATATTCTGTCCACAGGAGGTGTTTGATAGCTAGTTATGGTTAGCATTTTTTGAATGCACCCAAAAAATGAGTGTGTTCTGAAGGAGGAACAGAATTAGGAGATTGCATGTATAGTCTCTCATACAAAGAACAGGTAAAGGAATAAGGCATGCTTAGTTCAGAGAAGAGATGTCTTGGGTAACTTAACAGTTTCCCTACTCCCGATGTTTCCAAACAACAGAAATCCAACAAGTGGGTAGAAGGGTAGGAGCTTCAGAGCCTAAACCTAACATTCTGAATTGTCTAGCAAAGTAATCCACAACTTCAAATTAGTCACTGTAAGTAAACAAGTAGAGTCTGACTTTTAGTGGGTGCTGTTCCATGGAAAGGACAGCTGGATTGGATCACTTACCTAGAGCACATTTCCATGTTAGAAATAGCCTTTAACTCTGGTCTCCTGATTACCAGTCCAGTGCTCTCTTTCCTCTTTCTGCTGTGTTGTTCCATTCCTCTTTCAACTTTTTCCTAGGACGTGGCATCACTTCATGAAAACTAGCCCTCCCATCATAATTTACACTCTGAGTGTCAGAATCAGAACTCCTAGGATGAACACATGCTCCTGTGTTTGAGAGGGACATAAAAATTGGAATTATAGTAAAGTATTCATATTTTTATATTTTCATATTTTTAAATCACATTTCAGTAAGTTGGCGATTTTTGCTGGTGGTGGTTATAGGTGGAAAATGAATTGATTTACTACACGCATGATGGTAGCGAGGAGCTTCTTGATGATTTCACCGTCTTTGCAAATAGCTCAGAACTTGGAAAACAGAGCTCTCCCCGAACTCTTTTTGTAACTGTGGAATCAGTAAATGATGAGGTGCCAGTAATAACAGCCAACAAAATCCTTCAGGTAGGTGCTCTGTACTTTTTGATTTATCATAATAACATTGGGGCTACCCATTTGGTTTTCTTTCGTATTGTTTCTAATGTTAAATAATAAGACATATGACTATATATATATGACTAATATATTCCTACTGGTTTTAAATAAATGGCAGTTCTTACGGGGACATTCTGTTGGGTAGCTGTTGGGAGATGAGGAATCCCAATGAGTTACTGGTGTGTTGTCTCTCTTGAGTGGGTGTCATTCGCACTGTATTTCCCGAAGCACAGCCTTTTCTAGCTAGGGTGGGAAGGTGAGAATCAGCTCCCTGGTATTGAATGTGTGACCTTGGGCAATTCATTAAGTCCTTCGGTCCGCTTTCATCGAGGTGGTGGGAAATAGAAGCAGAGTTGTGAGGAGTAAGAGAGAAAATGATGCAGAACTCTCCCACACTTCCTGACATGTGATTGGAACTCAATAAATGGTAGCATTATTACTGAAAAACTCCAAGGCTTATAGCAATATCCGGATTTTAAAAAACCACTGTACAGTCATGTGAGGGTATTTTGCTGTTTCTGGGAACTTCTGTCACCCTTCACTTTTTCTGAGAATCCCCTCGGGGTGCTTCTTAGGCATTCACAGATAAACATGTTTTGGAATCACATGATGTCCACCATTTGGCTCCTGTCCTGATCTGAGGCCCTGAAGCAATGTCATGGCTTCTATTGGCCACACAAAGGGCTTGATGTGTGGGAGTTCCTCTGGCTCTTATGGCGCCATCTTCTTCCACACCAGCACTACTGATATCAATGCTTGTGAACCCATCTGTGTCAATTTACACTCAAGTATCCCAAAGCTTTCATCCAGTAAATTGTCTTGGTCTTAAACCACTCCTTACTGTCCCTTCTTCTAAGGACTTGGGCATGAATTTGTTCTTCTGGCTTGGAGAAGAGTTGTAGCTATTATAATAGCAAATGCTCACAAAATAATTGCTAGCCATTATTATGTGCCAGGTATCACTCTGAGGGCTTATAGCTCACTGAGAGATGTGCTACCATTCCCTTCTTTGGATAGATGAGGAAATTGCCTGACAGCTGAATGATAGGCAGAGGACAGAGTGATAGCACAGCAGCCCAGTGACTTGTCCAAGCCCCTTTCAGGCTCTCCAGCAATGACTGGCACATAATAAATAAGAAACATTTGTTGAAGGGATGAGTAAATGAAAGTATAAACTGTCAGTTTCCCACCAACACTGTCCCATGTCTCAGAAACCAGGCTTTTGCCTTGGCCCTTTCTTCCTTTAGGAGAGCTGCATTTCTGGAAGAATCCTTGACCCCTCACACATTTCAGCCTCTAGGGAACACATTCATCGGGTATGCCTAGACATGGGAATCTGAAGGTGTTCACTTTGAAATTTGTTAGAAACAAATCTTCCCACGCACGTTTTTGACAACTTCAGCCTTGTTTACACCACTCATGAGAGTCACTAGCTAATAATAGATTCTTTAGAAG
The DNA here is from genome assembly GCA_003697995.1 of Taxidea taxus jeffersonii. NCBI lineage: Eukaryota > Metazoa > Chordata > Mammalia > Carnivora > Mustelidae > Taxidea > Taxidea taxus. The sequence goes on along the minus strand of ML097044.1, from coordinate 2,119 downwards.
TCCAGAGGAAATTGGGTAGTCAGAAGGTGGATAGGAATAGAGCTCACCAGGGGCTAACTTCACTAGAAAATTTTATGTTGTTAAACATGGAAACAGACTGGGGCTTTTAAAAATCTGTTTTAAAAAAGAAATAAATAAAAAATAATAAAAATCTGTTTTTATTTGCTCAATATAATTGGATTTAGGAATGGACTTTTTAGTGCTTTATGTTAATTTACGGCTCGGCTCATTTTTCAGCCTCTATGTGTTAAGTGAAAAACTAAGGGGGTTGATACCTTTGGAATGTGTCGCTTTATCCTGCGTTTACTCCGCAGTCATTGTCCAGACAGCCTGGGAACGGGACATTCTAGCTGGCCCCATTTGTAGGCCTTCTTCTGTTCTCACAGATTCTTGCGGTGTTACCACCTACTGAACTCATTCTCAGCAAAGCGATCTAAGCGCTACATTGTTGGTTCGAGGGAGGGACCATAGGTGTTAAAATTATTTTTTTTTTTAAGATTTTATTTATTTATTAGAGAGAGAGAGAGAGCGAGCACAGGCAGAGAGAGAGGCAGGCAGAGGCAGAGGGAGGAGCAGGCTCCCTGCTGAGCAATGAGCCCGATGTGGGACTCGATCCCAGGACGCTGGGATCATGACCTGAGGTGAAGGCAGCCGCTTAACCAACTGAGCCACCCAGGCGTCCCAAGTGTTAAAATTATTAAGCACAGTTACAAAAGTTTACATTTATTATGTGTTTATGGAGTATAGTACTGGACATCTTCCGGAAGTGGTGTCATTTTCACAACCCTACAGAGCACCTGCTGTTACTGATGTCCTCCTCCTCATGGGAGCGCCGAGGGCCAGCATGGCGCCAGGGGAAGGAGTGGAAGTCTGGCTCTGCTGCTTTGCCCTCTACCCATGACTGCCTCCAGCTCTCTCAGTGCATCCACGTGGTCAAGGACTGTCTTCACTAGGAAGAAAAAAGCCCCAAAGCTGCGGGGCTTCTTGCTCCCGCTCACGTGGACTTTAGGGAGTAGGTCCACAGCATTTGTACTGAACACATACGTGTTCGCCTAGGAACCTCAGCAGGGCATTTTGCCCTGTGGTGCAAAACTGCAGGATGAGAAAGATCCAGGGGACAGACCTAAAATGTAGACCGATAATGGGAGAAGAGCAGCAGCCAGCTGTGGGTGAGGAAGGCCAAGGAATAAAGCAGTGAACTCTTGGGCTTCCTTCTGGAAAGGAATTGAAGCCCTGCCGTGGGTTCGGCTTTCGGTTCTGAGGTACCGTTTGTTATAAGAGGCACCGTCAACTTAATAATAGCTTCATTATATTGAAATATTCCTGCCAATATAAGATCTTCAGAACATTAGTGAGAGGAAAAAATGTGTGTATGCTAGCCTTTGTCTCTGTCTTCCCTTTAAATTAGGCAAATACAGTCTCTGCCAACAACCTTGAACTTGCTCAGGCAGTTTGCTCCCACCCCCTGCCCCCATCCTTGATTCCAGAGTTTTTCTCTCAAGAAAAAGGGAAAAGTCTCTGGGGGCAAGGGCCATTTCCTTTATTCTTACCTGCTTCCCTGGAGAGCCTGGATCTAGTCCAGGAAGGGTGCAACTTCCCAGTTTCAATGGATGTGGTCATTTGACTCTGGCTCTCTCTGAGATATTCATTTATTTATCTGATAAGAATCGCATTCTCTGCCTTAAACGTTCTGGGTTAAAGTTCGAAGACCAGAGTTCAAGGTTTGTACATTGCTCAATGTGAGCAAAATTTCTCTGAGCCTCATCGTCCTTGACAGCAAAACCGTGACTGAGTTGTGGGTTGGTGAGTATGTATGTAAAGGTACATATATCTGAATTTATTATGAGGAACTGGCTTAGGTGATTATGGAGGTGGGCAAGCTCTAAGATTTGTAGGCTTCATCAGCAGGCTAGAGACCCAGGGTAGCCAAGGGTTTAGTTCCCATATGAAGGTCAACAAGAAGAGCTGTTGTCCCAGTTCAAAGGCAGTCAGACAGAAAACCATCCTCTTTACTCACAGGAGGATCAGTTTTTGTGCTTTGTTTTTCTATTTGTCTTTTCTATTTCTAAGGAATTCTCTTTACTCACAGGAGGATCAGTTTTTGTGTTTTGTTTTTCAA
>RCUC01100470.1:0-11415 GCA_003697995.1 Taxidea taxus jeffersonii | reverse complement strand
GTGTGTGTGTGTGTGTGTACTATTCAGTCACAAAAGAGAATGGAATCTTGCCATTTGCAATGACATGGATGCAGCTAGAGAGTATAATGTTAAGAAAAATAAGCCAGTAAGATAAACACTGTATGATTTCACTCATATGTGGAATTTAAGAAACGCACACACACACACACACACACACACACGAGAGAGAGAGAGAGAGAGAGAGAGAGAGAAAGAGAAAGACAAAGCAAGAAACAGATTCTTAATTATACAAACAATCTGATGGTTACCAGAGGGGAGGGTGGGGAAGGATGGGTTAAACAGGTGATGGGTGTTGAGGAGCACTTGTTGTGATGAGCACTAAGTGATATATGGAATTGAAATTAATATATATACTAACATATTGTACACTTGAAACTAATATAACACTGTAGGTTAATTAACTGGAATAAAAAAACAAAAAATTCAGCATCAAATAAAGTTTCCTAAACAAAAAACAATGAAAAAGATTATTTAATATGAGACAGGCTACCATAGCAAGAAGGTCTAGATAGTCTGGCTCATGGCATCTAAATAATAGAATGACTGTCACTATGTAGGGGACACATCTGGCTTCATGCAGAACTACGCCATTTCTTGAAGACCTTTCCAATTGCATGAGCTTGTGATTATTCATGGAGGAAACTCTTTTGTATTATTTACAAAAAGTTTGCCCTCTACAACTTTAGCTTTATGGAAAAAGTGAGACAAACTTGTTTTCCAAGCAATGATTCAGGAAGGAAAAATATTTATGAGGTACTAGATTGTGATGTCTTGCAACGTAAGGTGCAATAAAACAAATGAGGTTTTTCTTCACCCAAGAGGTACTTTTCACCAATTCAGGTTTAAAAATATATAGTTATGAGGCACCTGGGTGGCTCAGCTCTTGAGCATCTGCCTTCAGCTAAGGTCACAATCCCAGGGTCCTGGAACCCCACATCAGGCTTCCTGCAAGCCTGCTTCTCTCTCTGCCACTCCCTCTGCTTGTGTTTCCTCTCTCACTGTGTGTCTCTCTCTGTCAAATAAATAAATAAAATATTTAAAAATAAATAAATAAAAATAAAAATATATAGTTAAGTACACATGTACATTACTGAAGTATTTGAAGGGAGAGTTACATCTTAATAGTACATGTGATTAATGATGTCTTGCATGAAGTCAAAGCAAGAAAAGTCAGTGCAAATGACCTCTGAATTGAAAAAAAAATGCAGGCTGAAATGTCTTCAGTAATTATTTTGGCTATGTAAAGTCTGAAACAATGAGTGAGGTTTCAAAGTTCTTTTATAGAACCTATAGGACTTAATATATCATAAGCAATAAAGTCTTGGGAAGAATTATGGCTACTTATTTAAATTAAAATATGACAACTAGTAATAACATTATTCTAGTTGTAGTCACCACGCACAGCCGCCTTTCTCAGCTTCATGAAGCAATGAAAAACAAAAACAAAAACTTTTTCTTGAGTTATTCTAGTAATTTTAACAGCTGCAACTAGTCTATGAGAGCATAATTTTTGCTAAAGATACTTTGTCATGCTCTTTCTTTATCATCTAGTTAAATACTCCTTATATTTCAATACCAGGTAAACTTCTTTCTTATTCCTCAGAAATACAAATACAATAGACAGGCCAAAGATGGTGTCAAGCTTTTCATACTGTCTCTTATTCATTAATCATACATATGAAACACCTAAGGTATTTTGCTAGTTAAGAGCAGCACTTGGGTTGAAATCCTGGCATGGTTCATGCCAAAGGGATGAAATGTAGGGCACCCCAGGGACTAAGCATTTCTTCCAGCATGTGAAGGCCTGTTGTAGCATTCTTTTGGCTTTTGCTATTTGTTCAAATATAAGCGAGTAAGTTGTGAATTTTAGCTCATCTGGGTCCTTAGCCAGTTTCCTTTGCCCTACATCCCTCTCTTCTACTTAGAGATTCACTCCAGCTGCCTTTTCCAACTCTAGTCTGAGGAGTGCCCTTTGTTGCCCTGGCTGGGCAAATTTATCCAAGAAAGGCCAAAACAAATAGCACCATTGAGAGACATTACAAAATGACTGTCACTTTGCCAGAAGCTGCAGCAGACTCACAAGCCCTCAGGGGGTCTCTAAGGATGAGTAGAGACTAACATTCAAGTCTCCAGACTTTCTGAAACTCTGCTCCCCAGGGATCAATGCTCTTCTCATAGGAAGAAGGTGAGGATAATTTCAGGATGACTTTACTGACTCATTTACAGAGCTTGTCCATGGCTTCTGAGTATAAAAAAAGGTAAAGACAATGTCCTTTCAAGTGGAGATGGGGAGGTAAATTGCTGTCTGGTCATGCCAGGAAAGCAATAGCACTTCAGACTCACTGGGTTATGCCTGCCCAATAAAACCCATTGTATAGTATTTTTAAGCAATGTTACTAACAACTAACAATGGACAGCCACTGAAGGGATTTGAGAAGAAGAACTGTGTTTTTAAAAGGTTATTCTGGCTGCCCTGCAGAATATAGACTGAAGAGGACAAGAATGCGAGTGACAAGATGATTTCAGAGTCCACTGTAGTGGTATGGGTAAGAGAATGGTGGCTTGGTTTAAGGTGTTGGTATGTGGGCAATGTCTACAAAACAAAACAAAACAAAAAACAGTGTTCCATTTTAGAATTAATCAGAGGACCTTTTTTGTGGAAATAATCACATAGCAAAGTTGATTACAAAGGCCACTTCTAGTACCCTAAAAGAAAACTGTGTCATCTATATGTAGTAGTGTGCCCTTAGCTAACCTGTCTTTCAACTTCCTCTCCATAAAATGGGTTAATCATACTACTTACCTCATGAGATTGTTTTGAAAATTAAGAGCATTAATACATGTAAATCTCTTAGAACAGAGTTTTGCACATAGAAAGTATAAATAAATACAGCTATTAATAACTTTCTATTCTCTGTATTACGGAGTGGCAAGTGGGAGGGCATAAATAAAAGTCTTTCAAAATGTGCACAAAATCATTACATTTTACATTACAATGTAAAAAAGGATAAAAAGACAACCTTGCTTTACCACACTGACAAATATTGTCTGATCTCTCTTATGAACTAATCTTTCTATTTACTGACTCTGACCTTGCCGACTGTCACTACTGAACAAAATTCAGTTTAGCTTAATGGCTAATTCCTGTCCTCAGTATCAATACTCAGAAGAAGTCTTTGAAAGACACAAGCAAGAGTTTGTTATCCTAAGATTTTCTTGCAAGGAGTAGTGAGGGTATTTCTTCTCTTCCGGTGTCCAAAGGAATGACAGTACGTATGTCTCCTCCATGGCTCCAGCTCTTGCTGGTAGCATCCCCAGCCCTTGAAGCCAGCAGTCACTGCTCATCATGGTCCTAGCTCTACTCTCAGTCCAGCTTCTGGTTTCTGTTGACCACATATTCATCTGTTGTCCTTCCAGACTAAGAGTGATTAGAGCTTCTCTGGGCTGCCTTAACCAGCCCTTGTTTAACTTCTCTGTTTTCCGTCACCTGGGTGATCAATTCCCTGAATTAATTCCTTCCATTTGAAAGATTGAGGGTGACTTTCGTTTTCCTGGCTAGATGTTGAATAATGGAATACTCATGCAGGTGATTAATTAGAACACATTGGGAAAGATCAGACCCCACTATGCACAGAATTACATAAACTTTTGGAGGCAGGAAATTTGGGTGGTGGGGGAAGCAGTATTTACATTTAACCAACTAAATTTCAGCTTATTAGATCCGAGGTGGTATATAAAATAGCATAGATACCAATTTAACATTAATTCTATGATACTAAAACTTGAAAGAGATAGGAAGGAGAGGAATGAGGATCTATTAATAAAGAATCATTTGACCCCCCTCTTCTACTAAATGAAAGACTAGCAGGAGGCAGTGGCAGTTACTACAGGGGAACAAGCAGGCTTCGTAATCCAGAGGCTTTCTTCTAGCATGGAACAAAAAAACATAGAAGGAGGCTTCCAACTTCATATCCCACCTTAATTGCTAAATAATTTCTCTTCAAAGACATACTCTTGAGCTTTCTCTTTTTATCCATGAACACTGTACATCACATATAATACCAGGAGGTTGCTCACATGACATCAGATAATCTTACAAGTCAGTTATATTCTTCATGGTAATTGATATATTCCAAAGACCTCAAAAATATAAATTAAATGTTCAAGAATCACTCAAGTTGAAAGAATTACCTCCAAAAATATAAAATATTCTAGAATTTGAGAGAATGTAATGAATTTATCACATTGATCATTTAGTCAACCAAGAAAGTCTGTATGCTAACCAAGAATCATTATGAACTTATCTATAAAAATCATCATTAAAATGCATTCCTTAATTTCTCTTCATTACTTGCTTTCTTGTCAGTGGTTATTCTATCACCTTAGGATTTCAGGAAGAGATCAATAGCAAATGGGGGGTCTTGCCCTCAAAGGGAAGAACTTCCTTAATTTTACAAAGGCTACAGATAGCCTGCTGTCTGTGCTGGAGGTTAGAGAAGAGTGAAGCAAACTCACTCTCCTGTTGGTAAGGCAGAGCTGAGTTGGCAACTCTCTCTTACTGACTGAATTCCAAGGCCAAATAGCTCAGCAACTTCTTGTTGCATTAGCCTCAGTCCCAAGGAGCACAATTTGGAGTGTTCCATTTTTTAAAAGATTTAAAATAATAATATGTTTTGCAATTTTGTACTACAGTAGCTTAAAATCAGTATATGTTATCAAAGTGAGGATGTGGAGAAAGGGGAATACTTTTACACTGTTGGTGGGAATGCAAGCTGGTATAGCCACTCTGGAAAAGGGTATGGACGTTCCTCAAGAAATTAAAAATAGAGCTACCCTACAGCCCAGCAATTGAACTACTGGGTATTTACCCCAAAGATACAGATGTAGTGAAAAGAAGGGACACACGCTCTCCAATGTTCATAGCAGGAATGTCCACAATAGCTAAACTGTGGAAAGAGCTGGGCTGTCCATCAGCAGAAGAATGGAAAAGAAGATATGGTCCATATATACAACAGAGTATTACTCAGCCATCAGGAAGGATGAATACTTATCATTTACATTGATATGGATGGAATTTGAGGGTATTATGCTGAGCAAAGCAAGTCAATCAGAGAAAGACAATTATCATACAGTTTCAATTGTGTGTGGAACATAAGAAACAGGGCAGAGGACAATAAGGGAAGGGAGGGAAAACAGAATGGGAAGTCATCAGAGAGAGAGAAAAACGATGAAAGACTTAACTGTAGGAAACAAATTAAGGGTTGCTGGAGGGGAGCTAGAGGGGATGGGATATCTGGGTGATGGGCATTAAGGAGAGCTTGTGATGTGATGAGCACTGGGTGTTATATGAAACTGGTAAATTATTAAACACTACATCTGAAACTAAGGATCTACTAAAGGTTGGCTAATTGTATTTAAATTTTAAAGGGGGGTTACGTGGGTGGCTCAGTTGGTTAAGTGTCTGTCTTTGGGTCAGATCATGATCTCAGGGTCCTGGGATCTAGCCCCACATTGGGGTCCCTGCTCAGTGGAGAGCCTGCTTCTCCCTCTCCCTCTGCCTCTCTGCCCAGCTGGTGCTCTCTCCCGCTCAAATAAATAAATAAAATCTTTTTAAAAATTAAAATTAAAATAAAAAAAATAAATAAAAGAAGATTTTATCAAAGGTTATCTCAGCTTAAAGTTGATAATAACCGATCAAAAATATTACAAAATTATGAACCAACCAGCATAATAAATCATATTTTCTACTGGAAGGTCTTTCTCTTTTTATTTCTTCCTTCTTCTTTCTTTCTCTTTCTCCTCTTCTCCTTTTTCCCCTTCATTTCACTTGTCCTCCTTTCTGCCCTCCTCTTCCTTCCTATTTATTTTGCATAAACGTGGTCCCTAAAACTCCCTCAAGTTCCAACCCCATTCCTGACACCTACTTATTTCCTTCTCCACAAAATGTCTTAAAATTTTATCTATACTTACTTCCTAGCTCTTTAAACCACTTAAAATCAAGACATCAACACCCCATTTAAAAATTTAAAATGTTATTTGTGAAAGTTATTGACACTATCCCATTGTTACCATCAATTGACAAAATCAACAGTGACAATGGTAGAGTATCATTGAAAAAATTCATCAGCTGTTGGAAACCAATTATGATGTGCCATATCCCAAATGTAATCTATACGCTACACTTAGAATATAATCAGGTTTTGTATCACATACCAAAGTTTCTGCAGATATCAAAATAACTCAAATCAAACTAACTTAGTGATAGACTAGTCAGCATTACAGGCTTACTAGGGGTGAGACCTGAGGGTCCCTTAAAAGAAATTAATATTGCTGTTACCAGTCATGGCAAATGAGGAAATGTAGCCTGGGGAAAGGATGCCTTACAGTGGGGTGAGGAAACAAATATTTAGTCTTGCTCTAGGGCTGGTGGTCAATGTGGACTCTCAGCCATATGTGGGAATTCTGATTGTGGGGGTGAACTGCCTGGGTCATAGGGCAGCCAAGAAAATAAAGCTGGAAGCCAGTAGGCCTGGGCCTAGAATAGTTGTAAATATTCTCTGTGTTTTCCTTCCATTGCATCATTCCCTCCTCTTTTGCTGCCTTTTTTAAAGGCATACCCTGATCTTAGTTGTGCAATGAGTAATTAAAAAAAGATCTGTGTCTCAGTCTGGACTGAAAAGGTAGTGAATGCAGTATTTCCTCCCGCAAGTCTGGAATGAGCAGAGTGGCATATAAGCAGCATCAGAGGTAGCAGTTCAGGGGGAAATGAAGAAGCCTAGCAGAGCCATATGGAGGTGGCCTTGTTTCTACAGAACAAACAGAATTAACAGGCAATAAAGAAATTGAGGAAGATCTGAGGGTGCTGGTTCCTGACAGAATCAATGGGAGCTCAAAACTGCAGTGTGGACTGCATCTGTGTCTATATCAAATTTAAAGGGGATTAAAACTAATTCATAGGAATCTCAGACAACAGAAAACTATACAGTGAGTTTTAAGGATTTTAAGCCAACACAGTAAACATTCATTCAGTGCTTTCTACGTGTAAGGAAGTTATATAGACTGTGCTTTTGAGAAATTTACAATCTACAATAAAAATTCCAAATAAAAAGAGGAAATAATAAAGTCCTCAAAAGTAGCTCAGAATTTAATAGGCATACAGAGGAAGAAAATTTTATTTCTGAGCTGGGGATTCAGGTGAGGTTTAATGTGTGTCATGACAGGGTCAGTGATAACATAATCCGAAGAAGAATCCGGGAGACACAACGTAGGTGTGAAACACAGTTCCCTCATGCACCAGTTGGAAATTGTGCTCAGGTATAAACAACCAAAAACCCAGTGTGTAAGTTAACTGAATTAAACTTTCATCTCCTTACCCAACAAGAGTTTCTGAACAAGTGTCAATGCAATGGCTCTCAGAGCTATCACCATCCCAGGCTCTTTCATCTTTCTACTCTACCTTCCTTAGTGTTCCAACTCTCATCCTGGTAGTTCCAAGATGATTCTGGTTTCCCAGCTATCTCTTGCTAAAGGATAAGGAGAAAGAACGAGCCATGGGAGAGACAAGAAAATGTTGCCAAACCCCCCAGCAGACTACCAGTTAGGTCTCTTTGGCTAGAAGCATGTGGGAAGACTTTAGTCCTTGGAGCACCTGGGTTGTTCATTCAGTTAAGCATCCGACTCTTGATTTCAGCTCAGGTCATGATCTCAGGGTCACGAGACTGAGCTCTACATTGGGCTCTGCACAGGGGGCAGAGTCTGCTTAAGACTGTCTCTCTCCCTATGCCTCTGCCCCTTCCTACCCTGCTGTCACGTGCCTGCTCTCTCTCACACACTCTCTCTCTAAAAAAAAAGAAAAGAAAAGGAAAGGAAAGGAAAACAAAGGCTCTCTCCTTGTTATCAGGAAGATTGAGATATGTACTTTTTGTTTTCTTCTTGTTTTAGGCAATCACACTGTTAATACCCCTTCTGAAAAAATAAAAATCAGAGTTCTGCTACAGAAAAAAAGGAAGAAAGAATATTAAGTTGGTAACTACCCAGATATGCCAACACCCCACTCATTAACTATGCAGCCTAGGATAAAAATCACTAACACTTCTGTATGGCAGTTTCCTGTACCTGTGAAATGGTTAAATAATATCTTCCTAGTATGCGTTTGGGTGGGGATCAGGGACTATGTATTCAGGATATTCAATATAGTCTTGACAAGTTAGGGGAGTGTGATAAAGTGTAGTTGCTGTTATTGTTTGGTTAATTGGTTTGTTAGCTGGTTGGTTGATTAGAAATTGAAGGAGGAGTCAGGCTTTAAAAGGTAAATACTGAAAGAATAAAATTTTAGATGAAGGAAACAAGAGTGAAAAACATGCAACTAGAAAATACATTAAGAAAGTTTAAAGAGTGTTCAGGAAATTTTACATAGTTCAGGAAGATGGTCACCAACGTGAAAGGAAAAAAGGGAATGGTAAGGCTTGGAAGTTAGGTTGGAACTGGGTCATAAACTGAGTGTTGGCAGTGAGGTTGGGGAACAAGGGTATAAGAGGCAGGTCAAAGGGTTTGGATGCCTTGGCAGATAATGTGGAAGCACTGAAGGTTTCAATGCAGGATCAAGGGCACGCTATGCTTCGTGCTGGCCACTTTGACAGCAGTGCATAAGATATACTTGGGAGCTAGAGAGAAACCAAAGCAAGGAGAAGAGTAAGGAAATTAATTTATAACCAAGCCAAACATAATAAGAGCCTGAAGTGAGATAGCAACAACAGGATGGAAAAGGACTGATGCGGGAGTCATTTTTAAAGCATTAATTACAGGATTTGGCATCCAACAGAATAGAAAAGGTCAGGGAAAAGATGGTGCCAAGGTAATGAGCTAAAATTTCAAGCTTAGTGGTGTCATTACTCACGGTGGAGGGTGGAAAGGAGGCCAGGGAGAAAGAGGACCGCATTAAAAAAAGTGGAAGGAAAGAATGGAGAGGGAAGTTGAAGGGAGGGGACATGTGGAAAAATACCAAGAGTAGAGAGATTTAGTCATGTAAAATAAGTTGTATAAAAATGGTTATATTGCAAAGAGTTGTTTAATCCATAAAAGGAATTTTCTCAGGCAAATTAATCAATCTGTAACAGCGAGATGCCTAAACCGAGTCATGTGCTAATCTGGCAGTGTGGGGAGGCACCGCCCCGGTACACTTTAGAACATTTACTTGCTGTTGCAATGGCATTAGCATAGAAATAGTCCAAAAGTACGCAAACAAGTTTCTGAAGGAAATTCTCACTACTTAATCTTTCACTCTCATTAGGATGCAAAATTATTCCTCTGGAAGTATTTGGGCACAGTTTTCCCTTCCTAGAGGTAGAGGGATGAGTTAATTTACCTCTCTAGGATCCCTTGCAATGTTCAGATCTTGTGATCAAGGGCTCTGGGCTCAGTTTCAGCAGTTAATGGTCACAATGGAAACCCAAGGCCAAAGCAGACTGGGGAATCGCTGCTGGAATCAAGGCACTTTGTCACTTTGAGAAGGACAGAGTAAGGAACATAAGTGGCCTATTGACAGAATTGTTTGCTTATCATTTTTGGCACCTGGCATTTAAAACTGGGCAGGAAACACCTTTGAAAAATGATCATCCCAAACAGTTAAGCCTAAATGCAGTACTTTCATCTCCGTTTCTGGGATTTGGGGTCGTTTAGATTTTTACATTGTAGCCTTAAATCATCTAAATACATTCTTAAGTTTGCAGAAAGGAATAATTAGAGTCTAAGATCATATTTTTGAAGAATTATTCTGAAAATGCTTTTAGTGAAAGCTTTTGTGCAGACACAAATCTTTAGATTCAGTATTATTTCAAGTAAAATGCTAGTTTGTTTCAAATTTCAGAACGGTCTTTGAAAAATGTTATGTGTTTTCTTGCAGTATTTTGGTTTACTTTAGAGATAATCATTTCTTCCTAAATGAAGTTACTGGAATTTACTACAGCATTTAATTTTGTGCCTGCTTGGTCTCAGGCACTTCATCAGCATTGATGTAAAAAGGTACAATTTGATTATGCTAAATTATCTCACTTGTGATTAGGACTAGCTAGTTTTAGGAGTCAAAGTGATTGCAAATAAATTCATATTAGAGGGCTGAATGATTGGAAGTCATATTTTTCTCATTTTCTTGAATTTTATTACATGTGAGGTTACAGATCCCATGAGCTTATGGCACTTAACCTAAAAGCAGTAAAAGTGCTAAGCTGGGTATATAATGATATTCATAAATCAACTTATCATAGAAAAAGACTGTGTTTGTAGCACTTTTTCAAGTTGGTAGCTGTCTGCAATGAAACTAAGGAGTCCTCTTTCCTCCTTCACATTTATGGAAGTACTCTGCTAGTTTGACTCTCACTTGAGGTTCCCAACTCGGAAGTAATAATGTCTTGTATGTAAGAAATTCCTTATAGAGCTTTTTTGGCTAATAATGTCTTGTGCGTAAGACCTTCCTTGTAGAGTTTTTTTTGGCAAAACACCAGTCAAGAGAATAGAAAATGTCTATAATAATCTCCTTTTCCATCCCCATAACTACATATTTTATAGACTTAAAAAGTAAAGATTATGTCAAGGTCATCCAGTTAGAGATTAATTTTTTAACACAAAGTCTAGTGTTCCATTCATTACCTTATCTTTATTACCTTAAAAATCACATTCAGCATGTATTATGTTTAAGCTTTGTAAATCATAGGTTAGTATCTGAATCAGGGTATCATGCCTTACAAGCAGCTTTCTTAATAAATCCATTTGCTCAGTATATAATGCCAAGTTAAAAGAATTTAAAGAACTCAGATTAGGTTGCTTTTTAGTAATTCTAACTGTGACTTACTAAATTAAATTACAAATTGAAATGCAGCTGAAATAACTCTGTAACTGGTGCTGTTATGGTTAATGAAAAGGTTTTACCCATCTCTGGAACATTTATTTTCATGAAAGTGAGTTCTATTCAGCAAGTACTAATGAGACATTTGTCAGGCTAAAACTTTGTGTTTGAATCTTCTTAAGAAAATCACAGCAACAAGCTCAGAGAAGTATGAGGTATGGATGGGATTTTAATTAGTGCTATTCCAATTAGCATTGATTTCAGATAGAGCTATTGATCTTCAACTATATGCCAGACCCTTTGTCTGGCACCTTTGTGAACATTACATTTTATTCTCTCTCAAACATGATGGGGTAGGCATGGCAATCTCTACTTCACAAATGATACAATTTCAGGATTCTGAGATTTAGTTTGATGTTCTGTCCATAAGCTTCACAATGGCAAAATAAGCTGTCTGAGCCTTGCAATGGAGCCCAAGGATAGATTAGTATATATCATAATGATAATATTTATCATGAATTGGTTGATTCATTTATAAATTGGCCTGATATTAT
>ML097043.1:13599-24518 GCA_003697995.1 Taxidea taxus jeffersonii | reverse complement strand
AAAAAAAAAATAGTGATTCTTGAGCATGGTATCAATTATTGGGTCTCACTTTGGGGTCCATGGATGAAATGCAGGAAAAGAGCTGCTTTTTCATCTCCCTTCAGCCTATGTCGACATAAGGAAGGTTTTGTTAGGGATTATGAAGATCCTCTAATGCTCTCAGGGTTGATTGTTAAATTAAGAGAAACAAATGTAGTTTTAGCTAGAAACCAACACTGTTGCTTATAGATTTTCAATGTGTAAAGGAAAGGGGTAAGAGGTTTGGGTTGGCTGTTCATATACATCTTTTAATCATCCTGATTTTATTTATTTATCTATTATTTTAAATCATCCTACTTTTAGCCCTACAGACCCCTCTTGCTTTCTCTTCTTGTTGTTTCCAGGTTTGTTACTTCTCCAGGCTCTGCTGGCAGGAATGTCTTCTCCATGGGTGTAGCCTTCTTGTGGGTGTGTGCATGTTTATTTTAGACTGCAGTTTTTTCTGCACTGGCTTAATCCCCAAAATAATCCCATCTGTGTTCTCTTTTCTAGAATGAATGAATGCATTTTAGTGGAATTTTGGTAGGAAGTGGAGGAAAATGATTGCCCTTAGATTGTCTTATACAGAGTAGATAATTCATAGATATTTGTTGAATAAATCAGTTAATGCTATTGAGAAAATTGGGCAAAGCATATTTTGTTTAAATTTTAAAAATTATAACTGCAGGGTATGGGTAATTAAATGAATCCTTTTTCTTTTTTCATCCTTTTAATTTGTCCTATTTCAGGAAAGAATCTCCCTGAGGTTAAAACTTACCAGTGGAGGTACAAAATGAGAAAGCTGCTTTTTCTCACAAAATTTTTTTTAAATTAAGAGCCTTAATTCCATTTGTTTCTTTTTAGTGTTTAGCACAATGTTTGGTATGTTTTAAGTATTCAGTAAATGATAGTTATTATTTTTATGTTTAACTTAAACTCTTTTTGTCTCTCATTTTCATCATCTAAGAAAATGGGAATTAAATATGTATCAACGGAATAGATTTTGGTATATATACTATTTGTTACATAAGGTTAATTATTATTCTTTGATCCGTGAATAGCTACTTGTTTTTTTTCCGTGAGGCTTTCTCTGATCTTATTGGTTTGAATTAATAATTTGTTGTCCTGTATCCTGCTTGTATTTTTTGTCACAGCCTTTATGCTAAATAACATTGATTTGCTTGGTTGTATGTCTTTTCACTAAATGTGGTTCTTGGTAGCTGGGTACTCTTTTTATCTTGGTAGTCTTAGTGCATAGTTACTGCTTGACATAAATCACAAGTCCCTCATTTTTGCTGGGTCTTAATGGATGAGGAGGATGGGGTGACTGGAACATGTGGTGGGGTACATTAGTGGGAAGTGAAATGTGATAAGTATGCTGACATCATATTATAAATAGTTGAACACCAAGTTAAAAAAATTGAAATTTGTTTTGTATGCTGTGGGAGGCATTTTTTATTATTGACCAGATTAGTTCCATATTTTAGAAACATAATTCTCATTGCAGAGTAGAGAATGTATTGGAAAGAAGAAAAGAGATTGGTGGTAAGGAGAAGATGTAAAAAACTCTGGCTTTTGGGATGCCTGGTTGGTTCAGTGGGTTAAATGGTTGCCTTGGGCTCAGGTCGTGATCCCAGGGTCCTGGGATCGAGCCCTGAATCAGGCTCTCTGCTGAGCAGAGAGCCTGCTTCTCCCTCTCCCTCTGCCTGCCGCTCTGCCTACTTGTGCTCTTTTCTCTCTGTTGAATAAATAATAAAAATCTTAAAAAAACAAAACAAGGGCGCCTGGGTGGCTCAGTGGGTTAAGCCGCTGCCTTCGGCTCAGGTCATGATCCCAGGGTCCTGGGATCGAGTGCCGCATCGGGCTCTCTGCTTAGCAGGGAGCCTGCTTCTCCCCTCCCCTCTCTGCCTGACTCTCTGCCTACTTGTGTAATCTCTGTCTGATAAATAAATAAAATCTTAAAAAAAAAAAAACAAAAAAAAAATAAAACAAAACTCTGGCTCTTGCTATATTTCAAGTTTCCCATTTTAGCTGAGAAATCTTCCAGCTCGTACTTGAAGGATAGGTCTTACCATTATGTAATATTTCAAGCCTCATCACAGATAGGCTCCAGCTTTTCCCTGCTAACTGTTCTTTGACTTATTAAGAAATGTTCTATAAAGTTTTAAGTAAAATAAAGGCTAAAATTTTGTGTATATTGGGAAAATATCATTCATTTTTGGAGCACCTGGGTGGCTCAGTGGGTTAAAGCCTCTGCCTTCAGCTCTGGTCATGATCCCAGGGTCCTGGGATCAAGCCCTGGCATTGGGCTCTCTACTTAGCAGGGACCCTGCTTCCCTGTCTCTCGCTCTGCCTGCCTTTCTGCCTACTTGCAATCTCTCTCTCTGTCAAATAAATAAATAAAATCTTAAAAAAAAAAAGAAAATATTATTCATTTTCTCTAGAAGTTTGTTAATTGATGAGTATCTTAAACCTGTTTGTTGTATTTTCTGTTCAATTGTTCAACATTTAATGTGTGTCATGTGTGGGGAGGTAAAGTGGGATAAAGTTTTCTTCTTGGGAAAAGAGATGATTTCTGTTTTTAGTATGCTAAGTTTCAGGTGTTTGTGTAGCTCAGCTGGAGATACCTTACATATAAGACATAGAGTCATAAAGAATTTGAGAAAGATTGGAAGTTTTCTCGATAAAGATGGTGATTGAAACCTAGGACTTGGTGAGTTTGTGTATCTGATAAAAAAAATCTAAGATGTAAGTAAATACAATGAAATGTTCTGCTCTTTTGGCTTTAGTGAAATGAGATTTTTATTTTATTTTATTTTTTTAAAAAGATTTTATTTATCTATTTGACAGAGAGTTCACAAGTAGGCGGAGAGGCAGGCAGAGAGAGAGAGAGGAGGAAGCAGGCTCCCTGCTGAGCAGAGCCTGATGCGGGGCTTGATCCCAGGACCCCAGGATCATGACCTGAGTCGAAGGCAGAGGCTTTAACCCACTGAGCCACCCAGGTGCCCCTGAAATGAGATTCTTGCGTACTAGTGTCTGGTGCACCAGAATTGTAAAGGATGAAAGCGAGATCTTTGGGTTAAATCAGGAAAGAGTCATTGGCGACTGAAGACTACACTGATTCCTTGAGTATAGCAAGAGCAAAGGTAGATTGGAGGGGCATTAAGAGGAGCTGATAGGGAAATAGAACTTTATAGTTAAAAAATTCTGTGAAGGATAGTAAAGTAGGAAGAATAAAAGAAATTACGGGGGTAAGTGGTGTTTTTCCAGTTACAGAATATATGTTTATTTGTTGTCAAACTTTTTATAAAGACAAGGTTTAGTATGATTAAATGAAACCACCAAGAGATTAGTGCTGAATATATCATGTTTTAGAAGGGAAAATGAACCTTAAGAAGAATGAAAAAACCTGGAGATTCAATAAAGCTTATTTTCATCATATAATCTTGACATACAGAAGAATAATTTTAGTAGTTGTCTATTGAAAAGTTAAAATACTTTGAAAAGTAGCCACAGGATTAAAAAAAATCATCCCACTAATCTTTGAGTTTCTAATATATGCTTAGGGTGAATTTATTTTAAGACTTTAGAAACGCATAAAAACAGATTGTTGAGAGCTGAATAAATACATAGAAAATATAGTCACAGTGTCTTTGGTGAGAAAAGATAAGCATAATTGGAATATTTGGTATGTAGATTTTAACATGATGTGATGAAAGAGAATTTTAAGTGCATCCATCATTTGACTGACTGAAAGAACCAGGGATGATAAATTATAGAAGTATGATGCATTGATAGTCACAACTGTTCCAAAGTTATAATTTAAAAGCTATGTATCCATGGAAAAGAGAAAACTAATATAATGGAATGAAATGTTGACTATAAAATGTTTGAAAAATTTATAATAGACCAAATATGGTTTTTAAATTACAGGCATGATTGTAATCATTATGAATCTCAAAGAGATGCTGAACACATGTACTTTGAATATATAATGTAAACTAATACTAGGTAATATTTATTATTCTGTCAGGTATTCCATAATGCTTTACATATGTTAAAATTAAACGAGCACCTTCAAGATGTAAAATAATACACATTTCAGGTACTTTATTAGTAGAAAATGAAAAAAAAATCCTTGTTAAGATGAAATGCATATCCTATAAACAATGGCTAAATTTTTGATCTCCATCTTAAATGGGTCACGTTCATTCTTCAAGATATTCGGAGTTGGCAGTACAAACCTTTGTTTCCCTAACTGGAAATTTTATCTATGGAGGCAGTATCTAGATGGTACTTAATGTTTGTGGTAGATCAAAAAGTGACTATGTGGAAAAGGGAAATGTAATAGTGGCCTGCAGTTGGAGCGTAAAGACCTACTTTATTTTATTTTAAAGATTTTATTTATTTATTTATTTGACAGAGACCGAAGTAGGCAGAGAGAGAGAGGAGGAAGCAGGCTTCCCCGCCTAGCAGAGAGCCTAATGCGGGACTCGATCCCAGGACCCTGGGATCATGACCTGAGCCGAAGGCAGAGGCTTTAACCCACTGAGCCACCCAGGCACCCCGTAAAGACTACTCTTAAAAAAACCACTCCATTAGAGATTTATATTAAAAGTTTCTTTTCTCAATGCAGGGTTTACACTCATACTTTCTCTGAATTCCTAAAACTTGAAACTTAACTAGTAGTTGTACTCTGAGGAATGAGTCTTGAGTTTTATGTGTGTGATTAGGGAGGAATGAGAAAAAATGCTTTCAAAGTGAGATCCAAGGACTGTAGAGAGAGACAGTTTTGCTGACAGGCTCTAGGTAACTTGGTATCTGTTGATTCCTTCTAGCTGGGAGACTTCAAACCCTAGCTTCTCTCTAATAAAGTACTGTTTAACTTTTCCATTTTAGTCCTGTTTCTCCCCATCCCAGTGAATATCCCTGTTTCTGGGCTTTGGAATATGGCTTCCATATAAATGTGTATGGTACACCATATGTGATATGTCACATTTTTCTAGTCTAATTGTAACTGAAAGCCTAGAAAGACATATAAATGGGGATTCCAGAGTTATCTCTTTCCCTTTATATTCTGTAGCAGTAGTATATTAAATGATAAAAGAATCACTTTGGGGAATTCCAAACTCCTCTGGACTTAGGTTTGTTTGTAAAATGAAAGGCTGTATTTCTGAGTTTACCTACATGATTCTGAGCTATAGAATGTGAATCTTGGATTGGCTCATTATATTTGTGAGAATTGATATACATCAATCAAAATTAACTCTAACATCTTTGTGTAACAAGCTACATACTATTTCCTTATGCAAAAGTTAATTTTGTTTACCTCCTGAAAAAAAAGATGGTGGATAGTGAAGATGGTGAAGTTCAGGTGGGCTTTTAAATATATTGTAGAAAGATCTTGTGTTTTAGAGTGAGAAAGACCTGGATTTCTGCTACTTAACCTATGTGTGTAACTGTGCAAGGTACTATGGAAACAAGCTCAGGGAGTTACCCAGAAAATGCTTCCATATGTAAAATGCCTAGCATATTTTTATGAGATACTCATTAATGAATGCTAGCTCCTTTTCTTGTTTTATAGGACAAGTGAAATGCCTTTTCAAAAACTAATACTGAAAATTTTGGGAAATTATTTAAAATAGGTAGGTAGGGATGCCTGGGTGGCTCAGTGGGTTGGGCCAATGCCTTCAGCTGGGGTCATGATCCCGGAGTCCTGGGATTGAGACCTGCATCTGCATCAGGCTCCTTGCTCGGCAGGGAGCCTGCTTCTCTCTTCGTCTCTGCCTGCCACTCTGCCTGCTTGTGCGCGCTCTCAATCTCTCTGACAAATATCTGACAAAATCTTAAAAAAAAAAAAAAGTTACGTAGCTGAGTAAATTACCAAGTTAGGTGTTAATAAATAAGAAACAAATGGAAAGGACTACTTTTCCTACTGTGTAGGATAACTTTATTTAATGTGAAAATTTTCTGCATTATTAGTTATGCTGGGATTTGAAGAGTGTTTATTAAGTTTCATAATAAATTTAACGTGATACTGAAGTTCTTTTTATGTTAAAAGATTTTACAGACTGTCTTATTGAGGAGGAAGGAACTATAATCAAGAAATTATATATCAAGAAATTATCTTGATTAGAATCAAGATCAAGGGGCACCTGGGTGGCTCAGTGGGTTAGGCCTCTGCCTTCAGCTCTGTTCATGATCCCAGGGTCCTGGGATCTAGCCCCACATCCAGGGCTCTCTGCTCAGAGGGAAGCCTGCTTCCCCCTCTCTCTCTGCCTGCCTCCCTGTCTACTTGTGATCTCTCTCTCTCTGTCAAATAAATAAATAAAAATAAAAAAAAAGAATTAAGATAATTTTACATGAGTTAATAATGCACATATAACTTTCCTATTTGAGTAGCCATCATAAGCACTGGTAAGTGGATACCTCTGTTTTGCTGACAAGACAGAAGGTAAAAAAACTGTGTAGCAAATGATCAGGTAATGCCACTTCTTTAAAAAAGCTACGATCCTAAAGGTGATTTCAAACACCAGACTTTCATTATATGTATATTTCTATTAATTTATAATACCAGAATGGTCATCTTTTTTTTTTAAAGTTTCAGTATAAGACTCATACAAAGTGACTGAATGACATGCTGCATTGTTAGTGGACACAATTTGTATAATGTAATTTGTGCCTTTTTAGCTGAATGAATTTTTTCCCATGTAGTAAAATGCATTTATTGAAAAAAGGAGAGGTAGAGTACATTATAATTCCAAGGAAATTTTTATATTAAAAATGCCAGTCTTTTTGACTGAACAAGGAAATTCACAATGAAGGCTGAAATCTTGTCTAATTACCATATATTTCTAATTACACATTATTTTAAGCTTGTGTATTTTAAACCATGGTTACACAATTATTGTATAGGAATATATTGAAGGTATTACCTTATTTACTGGACTTTGGTTTAATTCTCTACAACTTCAAAATAGTATTGTGATAGGAAACAACAGAATTATTTTTTACTATGATAAAAATAAGCTCTGAACTGAGTCCTTCACTGTATTTTTCTAAAGAACGTACTTCTTATGAGCAAGTGTTCAATATCATATAGTGAGGAAACCATTATATTATTACAACTTGAATTTTTTCTTTAACTATATCCCAGTATTTTAAATATTTATGTGTTTCAGGATATATGAAATTAAACTACACATTTTGATCGTATCTTGACTACAACATTAAAAATAAATAAGACCTTCAAGTAAACAGGTTTCCAAATCATATTGCCAGTGTGCATGAAGCTATAGCTTTTCTCTGAAGACTAAAAGCTCTGCTTGCTTGGAAAAGTCAATGATTGATTAGGTCTTTATAAGCAATTGAGATTCTGTTCTCCTTCTAAACGTTCCTTTACTAATTTTTCCAAGGAGAAAAGATGCTCATCTGCATCTTCTGGCACAAGGTTCCTAATTGAATTTGCAAGTTCAAAAAGATATTCTGTATTTCTTCCACTTGGACCAGCTGCATTAAAAATTTGTTCAGCAATGTCTTCTAGCGGTGCAGGACCAAGATAATTAGGATTATCACATGTTCCAATATAGAGCAACACAGTGAATGGTTTTGTTGTGGGATCTTTTGGATAAAAAATGACTGTTGTGGTCCTGTAGCCTCCTTTCTCTCTGAAGTCAAGGTATGCTTTTACTTCTTCTTCCTTTCCTACTGGCAGTCTATAAGCAACACCCCAAACACAACCCTGTTGAGAAATGAAATATAATATTTAGATTTATAGGGCTAACTTAGCTGAAGATACATTGTGCTCTCAGAAAGTGTCTTATATATTCTTAGAAGTCAATGTAGTTTTGCATTACTTAAAGTACACCTAGAGGTACAAGCTCAACAAAAGAGGATGCCATTTAGTATTCTGAATGGAGTAATTTACTAAGGATATTTGAAAGTTTCTGCAGTGAAACAATGAACAAATAAAATGAATTTGCTATGGCCTTAAGTAGTTGATTACTTTCTTTCAGAGCTTTTAAAACACAAAATCCTTTCTGCAAACAAGGGAACACCTATTACATAAAGAAAATAAGTGATGCTGAGATCTAGCTGAAGCAGGTTGGGCTATCAAAGCCCTGCCAGCCAGCACGCAGCATTATATCCACTTACGGTAGGCTTCAGAGTGGCTACAACACTCCATGAAGCAGTTTGGAAACTACTGCCCTACACAATTAGTGAAATGTTTATGGATTTAAAACCTGAGAACTCTATTTTTAATGACCAAATGAAGACCTGATATTTTTATTTCAGTTCTACTAGTTAAAAGACATAATCTTTAAAACTTAAACAATGATAAGTAACCTAGCATACAAGGAAATTATTCCGAATGAAGAATTTTAAAATGCTAATTTCCTTCATTGTTTAGTTTGTCCACACAGTATCAGTAAAAATAAAGTATTTTGGCTGCAAAGGTTTTGTGTGTGTGTGTTAATACAATATCTGTGCTATAAGCAGGATTTACAGTTTGTAGTATAGATTTTCTAGTTTATTCGCAATCTTTAATTATTAACTTTAAAAACTAAACTTTAGTTTGCTAAATATCTTCTTGAGTTAATTTAACATTTTATAGAAATGAAGTGCTGTATATTAATTTTAATTAAGTTTGAAGCCTTTTTTTTTTTAATTAAGTAGGCTCATTCCCAATATGGGGCTTGAACTCAGGACCTTGAGATAAAGAGTCAAATGCTGTACCAATAGGGCTAGCCAGGCACCCTGAAGCCATTTTTATATATGCTTTTCTTAATGCAAATTATGAAAGCATTTCATTTCACTATTTCACCTATTCATCAGCTGTTGGTAGCTGCTTATTTTTTGTACATCAAAGTTCTTTCCAAAGTTAAATTCTTAACTTCAAAATATAAAAGTCTGTATCTAGACATCTATGAAATGATTGAAAATATTTAAGAAACAGAGGACCATCAGGTAATATTTTCTAGTGCTCCAAATCTCTTTAAAAACTTATTTGCTATTAGTAAAATTAGGCCATAAAGAAAGTGATAATTCCTGACTGGGATTTTTGCTGAGGATGGTAGACTCCTAGCAAATGTGAGGAGTTTTAAGGGTTCCATTTGATTTTTAGTAGCAGACTGGCTGAGGGCTGGCTCCGTCAATTCTTAATCAATAAACTGAATAAGAAAATTTTAAAAAAAAGAAAATGAGACTATATGCCATTTGGTTTTATTTTGTTGTCTACTTGTAGTCTGCATTCCAACTTTCTCAACAGTTGAAAAGAAACACAACAAATACAGAGAGGATTTCTAGACCTAGTGTTCAAACTGCCTGTGATGGCTGTTGATAAAATTTCACTTATTATTTCAAACTGAGAAACATCTCAACATTTTATATGATTAAAGACTATATAAAAAAGAATAATTGTACCATACCCCAGGATCTTCAACAAGAGTCACAACTCTTCCAGGCTGTGTTAAAAAAAGTAAAAAAAAAAAAAAAAAAAAATTTTTTTTTTTTCTGAATCA
Source organism: Taxidea taxus jeffersonii (assembly GCA_003697995.1). Lineage (NCBI taxonomy): Eukaryota > Metazoa > Chordata > Mammalia > Carnivora > Mustelidae > Taxidea > Taxidea taxus. The sequence goes on along the minus strand of ML097043.1, from coordinate 14,979 downwards.
GTTTTTCAACTAACCAAGCATTAGCAATTTATTGTTGACATGGAATATTTTAATTTCATTTGTTCATACTAAACGCATTCTTAGCACCTATTTTTTTTTTTTTTTTAAGGATTTTTTTTTTTTTTTTACCAAAAAAAAGCAAGCAAGCACAGGCAGACAGAGTGGCAGGCAGAGGCAGAGGGAGAAGCAAGCTCCCCGCTGAGCAAGGAGCCCGATGTGGGACTCGATCCCAGGACGCTGGAATCATGACCTGAGCCGAAGGCAGCCGCTTAACCAACTGAGCCACCCAGGCGTCCCTCTTAGCACCTATTTTTTATGATAAATGGTCAAGTGGCTTAACTAAGAAAATATACCTTACGTTTTCTAAAAGATTCCCTTCAATTTGTGTATATTATGTTCACTTAAAATTGATATATTAGGGGTGCCTGGGTGGCTCAGTGGGTTAAGCCTCTGCCTTCCCTGCCTGCCTCTCTGTCTACTTGTGATCTCTGTCTGTCAAATAAATAAAATCTTTTAGAAATAAATAAAATAAATACATAACAATAAAATTGATACATTAAAAAACACACCTGTGACTAAGTCTCATCTAAAATAAAGGTAAGGGAAGAAGCAATTATAAATAAAAATTCTGGTCAGATTCCTATAGTTTTGTTTTTTTTTTTTAAGATTTTATTTATTTGACAGGGAGAGACACAGAGAGAGGGAACACAAGCAGGGGGAGTGGGAGAGGGAGAAGCAGGCCTCCAGCCAGCAGGGAGCCCTCTGCGGGGCTCCATCCCAGGGCCCTGGGATCATGAACTCAGCTAAAGGCAGACGCTTAATGACTGAGCCACCCAGGCACCCAGAATCCTATAGTTTTATTAGGGAACAAACATGCTCTTCCAGAGTGCTTTCCTCTAATAGGGAAGTGGTTCTCAAACTCCAGTGTAGATCAAAATTACCTGGAGGGTTGATAAACTTATTGCTTTGCTTAGTCCACAGTCCCAGAATTTCTGATCCTATAGTTCTGGAGCTCTCTGAGAATTTGCCTTTTTTTTTTTTTTTTTTGAAATACATTTCCTACCTAGTGCCAAAGGCTATGTATCTATTGGCATGTTAGCACATTAGTTGAGAATGCTGAATTCTAAGCATTTTCACATTTTCGTTTTAACATTTGTTTGCCCACTGTTCTGGTACACACTCTCCATAAATCATTCAGATATTTGTGTCATCTTCATTACTGTTTCCTCTGGCCTTTGTCTGTTTGTATAGATAATTTGTAATCATGGAAAACATAGGATTTTGGATTATATTTCTTATTTAATTATATTTTCTTTTTAGTCTAATCACACATTTTAATAATTGCATAATACTGTGTCATCAGTGTGCTAGAATTTAAGT
>ML097043.1:0-13199 GCA_003697995.1 Taxidea taxus jeffersonii | reverse complement strand
GTGTGGCCCTCAAGTGTGGACCTAAAGGCAAGACTGACTACACAGGTTAAGTGTCTGACTTTAGCAGATGACCCCAACATATAGAGAAGATGATCCCAAAAGATAACTGGAGAAACAGGGTAGTCAGATTTGAAAAGCCAAGGAATGGAGGTGAAGTTAGGGGACAATGGAAAATAAGAAGGCAATGAAATCTAGAAGAAATAGGAATTTAGGAGCTACTCTAGCACTTGAGGAGTGGATGACTTGGTATGATAAAAGAAATGTTTGGGAAAGATTTGAGTGGTAAAGTGTATAGTATGCAAGTTAGAGTGGGATGGAAGTAGGCTCTTGAGTAAGAAATGTTAGAGGTCCAAGTGACAAGTTCTGTACTCCCCTTTTCCTTGTCTCCCCTTATATCCAGCCCAGTCATCAATTTTTAGTAGCTCTCTCTCTTTTTTTTTTTTTTAAGATTTTATTTATTTATTTGACAGACAGAGATCACAAGTAGACAGAGAAGCAGGCTACCCGCCGAGCAGAGAGCCCGATGCGGGGCTCAATCCCAGGATTCTGGGATCATGACCTGAGCCGAAGGCAGAGGCTTTAACCCACTGAGCCACCCAGGTGCCCCTTAGTAGCTCTATCTTTTGATTCTTCTGTGTCTGCATCCTTCAGTGGCTTCCTTAGGGACCTCAATGCCTGCCTCTATTTTGTTTACCTTTAGTTTGTTCTCTTCTTGACCCCGGAATAACTTTCTAGTGCAAAAATTGGGCCACTCACTCCTGTGCTTTGAATTTTTCAGGGTTATAATATTCTACAGGATAAAATAAAATAAAAATTCCTCAGCATAACTTAACTACAAACCTCATTTCTTACCACTTTCCCCCTCAAGCTGTACTGATTTATTTGTAACTTTTACAAACATTCGTATCTTTGTATATATCATTACTCAGTGTGGAATGCTCTTCCTTTTATATCTCTGGAGTATTCTCCTGCCATTCCATCCATAAAGGCTTGGCTGACTCCTCAGGCAACTCTGTAGCAGCTCCTTTTCCTAAACTCTTATTTCTCCTTTTATTCATCACTTCCCTGTGGCACTTGTCAGGTATTGTTGTTTGCATAGGCGTCTCCTACATGTATATGTAAGCACTCAGTAGTAACTGTTGAAAGAGGGAGGAGTGGTAGAAAAGTCCTGGACTTTAGGTGGTGGCATATTTAAAACATAAAACAAGGAATCATTTTAAGGCAAAATAAATGGACTCCCTGTGATCGCTTACAGATGATACAGACATGGACTTTTGGCACTAGTGATAAATTTACTTGGAAATATTTTCTTTTTTAAAGATTGATTTGTTGGGGCATCTGGGTGGCTCAGTGGGTTAAGCCTCTGCCTTCGGCTGGGGTCATTATCTCAGGCTCCTGGGATCAAGCCCCACATCAGGTGCTCTGCTCAGCAGGCAGCCTGCTTCCCCCTCTCCCTGCCTGCCTCTCTGCTTACTTGTGATCTCTGTCTGTCAAATAAATAAAATATAAAAAAAAAAGGTTTTTGATTTTTAAAAATTTATTTTAGAGAGAGAGCATGCAAGTGGGGGGAGGAGTAGAGGGAGAGGGAGAGCACCTCAAGCAGACTCCACTGAGCAGGGAGCTGGCTGCACTGATCTCACCACCCTGAGGAATGACCTGAGCTGAAATCAAGAGTTGGATACTCAACTGACTGCGACACCCAGGCACCCCGTGGAAATATTTTCTAAAGCTTAAACTTTTTGTCCCTAAAGTAAATATGTTATTGAGAAGCAGTGTACAGTTGTAAATCACATGAGTTTTTTGGGGGGATTAAAACTAAAAATGGGGTTTTTGAAGCTGAATAGGATTGGAAGTTATCATGAAATATGGGGCATTATGGGTGCTTTGAGTAATGACTAATTTTTCTGATCTAGACCTAGAACAGAGATTTAGTAAATGTTCATGATTATCTCTTGTGTTAAAATATTTCCTATTTTTGAAATTGAAATATATTCTCTCTGCTGTGAAAAAATGTTAATATTTAAATAAATCCTTAATTTGGTGAGATGCTACGAGTTTTGTTATATATAAATGAGATGCTTAATAAAACATAGGAAGAAATTAAAGTTTAATATGCTAAAAAGAAAGTATAATTGAATAAATCAAGTAGGTTTGGTATTTTTCCCACAAATGTCACATTGCAGTGTGTGGAAATGAGCCTTACATTTGTTTAATAATATCACATTTCATGTGTACTGGTGACTAACTTACTAGGAGCATATGTTGCTGTAGGAAACACAGACCTGTAAAACATCCATGTCCTTCTTCTAATTTGCTGGATATCTCTGTAGCCTTTTGTATTCTTGTTTAACAGTTAAGATTTATATAAAGCTGGTGATCCACTATAATAAAAAATGTTAAGTAAAATAATAATGTTCTTTCCAGCTTTATTTATTTATTTTTTTAACAGAACAGTATACTTAGAAAACATCTGTAACTTAGACTTTTCTTTAATTTGCTATGTTGGACCCTTTAAATAAAAGTAGATGTATAACTATTAGCCACTGCAGTCTGTCTGTCCCCTAACTTACCTGCCCTATATTTTAATAAATTTAAGTAAAAAAAAATACTGGCTTTTATACCTCCTTTAGTCTTTTAAAGAATCATGAGCTGTTGCATTGACTTGACAACTTCTTATTCTATTCTGACAATGTATATATATCCATGTGCTTTATAACAAATGCATCATACAGTTGGATTGAAACTAGAGTAGTAGGGCACCTGGGTGGCTCAGCATCTGCCTTCTGCTCAGGTCATGATCCCAGGGTCTTGGGATCAAGCCCCACATCGAGTCTGCTTCTCCCTCTCCCTCTGACCCTGTTCATGCTCTCACTCATTCTATCTCTCAAATAAATCAGTCAATCAAAATCTTAAAAAAAAAACCCTAGAGTAGTAAAATATGCTATTAAGACCGTATTTCTGGGGCTCTACGGTGGCTCAGTCGATTAAGCATAGGATTCTTGATTTCAGCTCAGGTCCTCATCTCAGGGTGGTGAGGTCAAGTCCCTCGGGCTCTGTGCTGGACATGTAGCCTCTGGACATATAGCCTGCATGCACAAGGTTCTCTCTCTTCCTTTACCCACCCTCCCACATTTGTGCGCAGATGGCTCTTTCTCTCTCTAAAAACAAAACAAAACAAGCATATTTGTAAACATTTAATTCTTGGTTATTAAAATCTGGAGGCTGGGCTAAGGCTTTTCTCTTCGGAATAGAAGTTTTAAGTGTTCATATCTGACAACTCAAAAGGCATTTTATTTCACTCTTTAAAGTCTTAAATATTGTTCTATAACATTCTCTTTTTTAAAAACGATTTTATTTTTAAGTAATCTCTACACTCACTGTGGGGCTCAAGTTTACAACTACGAAATCTAGACCTGCATGCTTTACCGAATGAGCCAGCCAAGTGCCCGTTTTATAACATTCTTGAAGAAATTTTTGCCATTAAGGTTCTGTTGTCTTACCAATGTGCATTTGCCTTAAGTTACTCCACTGTTTTCAAGTCACCTGCCTACCTTAAAGCCAGATTGTGTTTTGGGGCCAATATTAATTTCTTTTTAAAAAACAGTAATCAAGCTCATATAACTCTCAGAGTACTTTAGAGAACATATAAACAGTAAACAATTTTGTACCTTCCCAAATATTAGGAGATTAACTAAAACACGTATTTATGGTATCCAAATTGTTACCCAAAACTTAGTTTTACTTGTGGATTGGTTGTTTTGCAGCCAATACAAATCTGATTTGCATAAGCAGTGAGCTACTACTCCTTCTTCGTACACATATTTTGGGATGAATGTCTTTGTATGACCAAGAAATGGATCAAAGAACTTGTATTTCACATTCATAATTAAAAGAGAAACATAATTTTGGTACAGTAATGGGTACTGTGCTACTCAAATTACAAACCAGGAACTAATTTAACTTTGCTGGTACCTGACAACCAAAATAAGGTTAGATCAAGGTAAGCTCCTTAATAACCGGAGATAATTTTGGAAACTAGTTCTTCTGTGACCTTAGGTGTCATTAAATAAAATCTTTGGAAGGAAACCCCAGAAATAACATGCTCGTTTAAACTGGAACCAATGAAAGTCTGCCAGAATGCAAAAAATGCCAACAAATTTAATTTAAAAAGTTAAATTTTCGACTCCGTGGTGCCACGAAGATTGATCTAACCGCCTTTTTTTTTTTTTTGGCAGAAGTTGCCAAGAGATGGGGTCCCCGCCCAGCACGTGAGCCTTGTGCGAGTTTGTGTGCTTGTGCCCACGTTTCCTGCCTCCTCAAGAAACTAACCACCCACATCTCAAAGTGGTTTCGGAAGGAGTGCCTTTGGTTTGGGAGAGAGGTAGGGGGCAAGTGGTCAAGGAAGACGGGACAGATATAACAGCTTTATTCCTAACCCACTTTCTCAGCCCTCAGAAGCGTTGGGGTGTAGCTCCAGCAAAGCTGGGCCAGGAGTTGGGGAGCGGCGCTCCGAGAGCAGTAAGGGTGGGGGTACTGGTTGGCGCCTCACCTTGCCGGGGACCCCGCGATGGTCGGTGCTTCCCTGCCAGAAGCGCCTGTTGTAGCCTGTGATGTATCCGACCATCTTGTCCTGATAAGGGAAGTCCACCTTCCAGATCAGGGACCCATAACCAAAAACCCACATCCTTCCCTTGCTCTTCCGCTGCGGCGGCGGTCGACCCTCAGCTGTGGTTTCTACCGTGCCGGCACCAGCGGGGACTGCAGCTTCCCTGACGCAAGTAACCGGCTGGGCGGCCGCAGGCGCAGTGGCTGCACTGTCTGCTTTGGCGGGGGTGGTGCCGCAAAGCACACTGGGACATGTAGTTGGAGGATCGTTTTCCGATTCGGTCCGCGTTATTTTTTTTCGTTGCTTAGGGTATCAAGTGGGATTGACCTTCCGTATGCTAAGCAAAGGATTCTTTCGTAGTCTCTACAACTCACCCTAACTTCTGGTGCGTCTGTGCAGAGGACTACAATACCCACAATCCTTTCTTGGGATTTGTGACTTGAGGTTGGAACTGTCGGCTTTTGAGCGGGTACGAGGAGAAGCGTAGCGCCTGTAGTCTCTACTGATACAGTCTAGTTACCGGGAAGAGATATATGGGCACCACGTTTGGCACGTAGGAAGACATTTTGTTCTTTGAAAGCTTGGTTTCTGCCAGTATAACAGCAGCCAGAGGAGCGCAAGCTGTGAATGGCGTATTTGGCTTTACACTTAAAAAAACGGGAACAAAACGAAACCAAAAACCTCTGCCTGTCTTCCTTTCTTCACATAAAGCAGAAAGTTTACCACAGAACTTTTACGACTATGAAAGAGCTATTGTTTCAACTCATTTAAATTTTACGCGCAAAACGACCTTGTTCATCTTCAGTATTCTCAGCTGCTCAGAAAAGGGTAAGCAAAGGTTCTTGCCTCACGCACAGGCTTTAGAAGGGATATGTGGAACTTAAAATTGAATACAGAATTTGAGTTCTGTGTGCATTCTTCTGGGGAAGTAGCTTTATAGCTTTCATGAGTATCTCCAACAGGTCAATATTCTAAAAAATGTTAAGATCTGCTGGTTAGAACTACTGCTCCAAAATATTTTTTTAGGAAACTCACTTGGACCAACACGGCTGTGTTTGAGTGTAAAAAGAGAAGCTTTAGCAAATTCTTGTTGTCTCTTGAGGATTTATTTCTATTTCATAGTCTTTAGCTACATGAAGAATTTTAGAATACCCAGGTTGGAAGAGTGTTATTTGAACTCTTAAGAAATCAGCAGGAAACTGCTACAAAAGCAAAACAAAACAAACTTAGCTTAAGAATCACCAGGTCCTTTCATTTATTACCCAACTTTAAGTCTCACGTTGCCTGGAATGGTTGGTTTCTACCACCTCCGAACTTTTTCGAAAAATTTCAAGTATACGGAAAGAATTTTTAAAAAGTATAGTCATCACTCATATACTCTCCACGTGGATCCAATAACTGACATTTTGCCAGTTTATTTCTCTCTATATACTTTTTAATCTAAAACATTTGAAGTAAGTTGCATGTGTTACTTTTCACTGCTAAATACTTAAAGAATAAGGACTTTCTCCTAATAACCACAATGCCATTATCACATCTAAGAAAATTAACAAAACTGCATCACTAAATATATATTACATATTCAGATTTTCTTAATTGTCTCACAGTTGCTTTTTGTAGCTGATATTCTGATACTTTTTTCACCATCCAGGATCCCTTTAAGGTTTATACGCCACATTTGGTTGTTGACCTTGTACTCATTTAGTCAAGAGCATGTGAAGGCTTTTATTAAAAAGAGATCTTGTGTACAGTTTATGCGTATTAACTAGTTGGTGTTAAGGGTTGAGGGGAGTAATTATGCTGTGACAGTGCATTTCTTTTGGCTTCTCCTTCCCTTAAGAGGTTCAAAGATATTACCCAGTTCTGATTTTTTTTTTTCAGGTTATTGCCTGTTAATCTAGATCCGTTAACATTATTTGTAACTGTGAGAAAAGCCAGTAAATTTGGAAAGGGATTCATACTTGTTTTTCTTCGAATGCTCTTTTTAAATGTCTTTGGAGGGGTATCCTTATGTGTTTGTGTTTTTCCTACATAGAAACAGTTCTTGTATTAGATGAATATGCCATAAACTTGCTGTAAATGTGTGGTCTTTTCTTTTTTGTGAAACTTGGATATAATGGCCTTAGCTGGGAATTAGCATCTTTCAACAAAGGGTAGCCTAGCATTCAAGGTTCTCCACAGTTTGGAATTCTGCTACCTCTGTAAGCTCCTTTTTCTCCTGTTCTTTGTTTAGCTAATCCTCCTTCAAAAGTGAACTAATTGTTTCCCTTATTCACTGGCCCCAGTTCATCCTTGCTTGTTCATTTACATAATTTTTGTTGTGTTTCTCCTTCTGCCTAGGAATACCCTTCTCCCCTTTTCTTCATTGTCAGATCCTCCCTGTACTTTAGGAGCCAGCTCACATTCCTCACAAATATAAGTAGTTTCTCCCTTCTTTGACTACCCCTGAACTTCTCTTGGAGTACTTTCTTTTTGTTTTGAATAACATGTGTTTATCATTTCTCTGAGTCTGTGTCATCTTTATATCCACCACATTACTGATGGCTAGTTGGTGCATAGTAAATAACTGTCAACTGCGTAATTAAATGTGTAATAAAAATATTCACTTTCCTAGTAAGGGACCAGTTGATCCAATCAGACTAATCCATAGTTACTGTTAGCTGTTTGGCGCACTAGACAATCTACTTCTGCAGTTACAGCTTTCTATTTAAATGTGACCATGGATAAATTTAAATTTCCTATGGGAAATTCTGTGCACTTTCTTTTAACCTCTCCTTTTGAAGATTTTACTTATTTATTTGACAGAGAAAGAACAAACACAAGCAGGGGAGAGGGGTAGCAGAGGGAGAGGAGAAGCAGGCTCCCCATGGAGCAGGGAGCCTGACTTGGGGCTTGATCCCATTACCCATGATTCCTGGGATCATGATGTGAGCCAAAGGCAGACGCCCAACTGACTGAGCCACCCAGGCACCTCTTAACTTCTTTTAAATCTTCATTTTCTGGAAAAAGTATTTAGAATGTTGTTCTAGAAAGTTTTCACCTGTATTAGACTAGACATGTTGGCATTTCCTGAACCACCTCCTAAAATCATTAGAAAAACTAAGGCAGGCAGGGCTAGGAGTGCTACTTAGAGGGATTGCCCTTTGGGAGGTAACTCTTCCCCCTGAGAATCCTGAACCTTAGCGTCCTAGTGTAATTAACAAGAAACTGTCTTTGTGAGGATCATATACTGAGAGCTATACTGGGGGAACATAGAATGAGCTTTAGAGGAAGATGATGAGGAAGAGGCACTAATGCTGTCAGGAACTTTCTAGGCTGGTATAGGAAAGGTAGACTCATCTTTTTATGATGCTCTTGTTCATTTCAGTATATTCAATATATTCCATCAGTGGGACTGTTTCATCAAAGAAAGAGAACATGAATGTTAGCCTCTTTTGGAAAGGACCAGAAGAAAAACTACAATTTTTACTTATCTTAATTTTTCCCTTTTGTTCATTCCTTTTCTAGCTTTTTTGGATCTAGCTTTTTTCCTGGAGAGGACTGCAAATTAGTTATTGAGGCTGAGCATTGCTGTTAGTTAAGTGGCCATCTCTATGTAATAGAGTACACATTTGGGTTTAACTGGAGGCGTTTAGCTCCTTCATCTACAGAGTTCCAGTGAACGCACTTTGGTGGATATGAACAGGAGCAGAAGCTTGCAGGAAGGAGCTGCTCAGACATTTCCAGAAGTGGAATGACAGAACACTTGAAACTCTCTTGATATCTTTAATAAGAGCATTCCAAGGAATCCTAATTCCCCAGAGACACTTCATGGTTTAGGCTCTAGAAGAGGCTGTGTCTTGACAGGTTGCTTTCTCCACCTCAGGATTTTCTGCAGCAGTCTTGTGACAGATGCAGGACAGGCCTACTTCGATCTGCTAATCTCTAGGAGTGCAGTGTTGTTTTATTGTCTATAGTGTTTTCTTTCTGCCTTGTTTTGTAGACTGGTCAAAAGAATGGATTTTACAGAGGCTTACTCTGACACATGCTCCACCGTTGGACTTGCTGCCAGGGAAGGCAATGTTAAAGTCTTAAGAAAACTGCTCAAAAAGGGACGTAGCGTTGATGTTGCTGATAACAGGGGATGGATGCCAATTCATGAAGCAGCTTATCACAACTCTGTAGAATGTTTACGGATGTTAATTCATGCAGGTAAAGTAAATTCAAGGTATGGGAGGCTGGGCCTACAAGCAGGATTAATAAAACAAAAAAATGGTAATATATGATTTATTAACGGTAGTGTTTGTTTTCCTTTTCTTTGACCATAAAAGAACTTCCTATGCATTATTAGGAATGGTAAGATTGCCTGCCTTGGGTTATATAAGTATGGTGTTTCAGCTGGACATCTATAAATGTTGTCCTTGATACATAACTTGCTGTGCCTGGCCCATTTTTACTGTTTGAGCTCTTTTAATTAAGCATTTGGTTGTTACTAGTCATGTTTATTCCTTCTTCCTTTTCCAAACAGGAGGAACAATGTTACTGGAATTGAGGGTGTGGTGCTTTGGTTGAATTAGTCTTTTTTTTTTTTTTTTAATACTTTTCAGTTTTGTTAATTTCAAGATTCTTTCCAATTACTCTTTTTTTTTTTTTTAATCTGAGGTCACATTAGAGAATAGGATAGACAAGGTCCCTGCCTTTATGGTGCTTAAATTCCTATCAGGGGAGACAGACAATACCTACACATTTAAACAAGATAATTTCTAAATGTAAAAGTATTGTGGGGAGAATGAAAGGGTAATGGGACAGAGAGTAGCCATGTGCTATTGTGCATCTCTTTCCAATTCTGTCTTCAGTTGACTTCATGCTTGTAACCTGAGATCAGTCAAGTGGGAATATTTACATGGCAGAAGTCATGTACTATACTATACTATATACTATATATATATACTATATATATATATACTATATACTATACTATAAACCAAAACTGTAAATTTGAGCTTTTTTTCCCCTTTCTGAGAGCCAGTGATACATTTGTCAGCTCACCACTGAGAAAAGGACTCAGTAAAAGAGACTAAATGAGATTGTGACAGGAGATGGTGGGTGGGGGTGATGGGGATAATGGTGAGTGAGTATTGCTTTTTTTTTTAAATAAAGATTTTATTTATTTATTTGACAGACAGAGATCACAAATAGAGAGGCAGGCAGGGAGAGAGAGGAGGAAGCAGGCTCTCTGTGGATCAGAGAGCCCGACCTGGGGCTCGATCCCAGAACCCTGGGATCATGACCCGAGCTGAAGGCAGAGGCTTTAACCCATTGAGCCACCCAGGTGCCCCGAGAATTGGTTTGTTTTTTTTTTTCAAGATTTTATTTATTTATTTGATAGAGATCACAAGTAGGCAGAGAGGCAGAGAGAGAGAGGAGGAAACAGGCTGTCCGCAGAGCAGAGAGCCCGATGTGGGGCTCGATCCCATGACCCTGGGATCATGACCCTAGCCGAAGGCAGCGGCTTTAACCCACTGAGCCACCCAGGCGCCCCTCGAGAATTGCTTTTTAACAGTCTTTGTACTAGGTACTTGATTTACATTGTTTTTGTTTTGTTTTTTAATTAAAAAAAATTTTTTTTAAGATTTTACTTATTTATTTGATAGAGATCACAAGTAGGCAGAGAAGCAGAGAGAGAGAGGAGGAAGCAGGCTGTCCGCAGAGCAGAGAGCCCGATGCGGGGCTCGATCCCACGACCCTGGGATCATGTCCCGAGCCGAAGGCAGCGGCTTTAACCTACTGAGCCACCCAGGCGCCCTATAATTTAAAAAACTTTTTTTTTACTTTTAAAAATTTTTTTTAAATTTTCAAAATTAAAAAAAATTTTTTTATTTTTAAATTTTTTTAGGTACTTAATTTACATTGTTTAATATGTACCAAGGCTCAGAGAAGTTGACTTGTCCAAAGATTACATAATAAACTAGAACCCATTTCTCTCTGGTTCTAGAGCCTACTTTTTTTCACTATAGCATGCTTCCAACCTTTAATCAAAGTAAACATTTTTAGCATCTAGGTAATTTAACTGAGATTGAATTTAACATTCTCTTATAACAGTCAGTGAGTCATTTACATTTCTTCGATCATGGGAATTCTGATTCTTCCCTGTGTACTTGTCATCACAGGCATAGCTACTCAAAATTTAGACTTCTGGTGCCATATTTCATCAGAATTACTAACTCATGGCTTCATGGATGGGAAAGAAACCAATTCTTCCATTTTGGGGGGCATTGATTTTTATTTGTTTTGTTTTAAGGAATGAGGGATGGCAAGGCTAAATTCCCCTAATCCTAATACAGGAGGTTCATTATGACTGCTAGGCCCATGTTCTAGAGTCTGTTATAGTTGACTCTTAAGAGGTGGTAGAAAAATAGACTTTATGCCTCAAATTTTAAAAACTTGATAAGTGTTTTCAGAATTTGAAGTTAATTCTATAGCTTGAGTTCCTAGACTAGTGATAAATAAAGGCATGAATTTAAATACTCTTTTCTAGTCAAAAAGGTCAATCCCAATGTTTTTTCTCCCCACACCAGGGTAGTGTTGTTTATGTTACAGTTTTTTCTATAGCCACAGAATAAACTTAGGCGTGCTTTTGACTAAATGTGTTTGAATTGGTTGTTCAAGTCATCTGTGTTTTCTGTTAGAAATTTTAAGTTATCACTTTCATTTTTAATGGTTATTCTTTTTTTAGGCTTGATGTTTTAGGAAGCTAGGATACCCACATGTAGTTAACTGTGGTGAATAGTTGATATAAATGGTCAAATAAAATATTCTCACTGTATTTTTATTAGAGTTCACTGTTATAAAACAAACTTTGGGTAAGTCTGATTCACCTATAGTTTGTATACCAGGATTAAGAAGTAGGGGGTGTAGAGAACAGGAAGCAGCTATAGGACTTGTTTTAGGAGGTGGTGACATTTTTGGTCTCAGTCTTCCATGAGTTTGGTTGTTCTTTGTAGTTGGAACTAGTGCCAAAAATTCTGTCCGATCTGATTATTGATTAACTAGGAAAAAACTGGAATGAGGCAGAAAGACTGTATAGCTTATTGGTCACTTTAAAAAATGTTTTATATGTTCTTATGTCCCATCCCCCCCTTTGTAAATTAACTAAAGTCCATACTTTATTCAGATTCCTTTATTGCCTTTAATTTATTTTATTTTATTTTTTTAATTAACATGTAATGTATTATTTGTTTCAGGGGTACAGATCTGTGAATCATCAGTCGTACACAATTCACAGTGCTCACCATAGAATAAATTTATTTTTTAAAGATTTTATTTATTTATTTGTCAGAGAGAGAGAGCACAAGCAGGGAGAGTGGCAAGCGGAGGGAGAAGCAGGTTCACCGCTGAGCAAGTAGCCCCATGTGGGACTTGATCCCAAAAACTTGGGATCATGACCTGAGCCAAAAGCAGATGCTTAACCAACTGAGCCACCCAGGAGTCCCTAGATCCTGTGCCTCTTAAAAAAGATAACAATTTAAACTTACCTGGATGATTTAAGTTCAGGAACATTGACCAGTGAGGAACGGTAGCTGCTTACTTTGTAAAAGGTCTAGCTAGCGTATAGCTACGTGTGAGGATATATTTTATTTTTTATGTTTTATTAGCCACCATGTAGTACATCATTAGTTTTTGATGTAGTGTTTAGCGATTCATTAGTTGTGTGTAACACCCAATGCTCATCACAACAAGGGCCCTCCTTAATACCTATCACCCGGCTACCCCATGCCCCCAACCCCTTCCTTCTGAAACCCTCAGTTTCCTGGAGTCCATTGTCTCTCATGGTTTTTCTCCCTCTCTTATTTCTTCCTCTTCACATTCAATTTTCCTTCCCTTCCCCAGTGGTCTTCTGTGCTGCTCTTTATGTTCCACATATGAGTGAAACCATATGATAAATGTCTTTCTCTGCCTGTCTTGCTTCACTCAGCATAATCCCCTCCAGTTCCAGCCATGTTGATGTTAATGGTGGGTATTCATCCTTTCTGATGGTTGAGTAATATTCCATTGTATATATGTTCCACATCTTTTTTATCTATTCATCTGTTGAAGGGCATCTTGGGTCCTTGTGAAGATGTATTTTATTTTATTTTTTTTAAAGATTTTATTTATTTATTTGACACCAAAAGAGAGAGATCACAAGCAGGGGGAGAGGCAGAAGCAGGTTCCCTGCTGGGCAGGGAGCCTGATATGTGGCTTGATCCCAGGACTCTGGGACCATAACCTGAGCCAAAGGCAGACGCCCAACCAGCTGAGCCACCCAGGTGCCCCTGAGGATGTATTTTAAAATAATGGTGAAATACAGGGGTTTTTAGTCTTGAAGAATGAAGTAAGGTCTCTTTTGCTTATTGCTGACAGTAGCATCTTTATATCTGTACCAGTTAACATGTATTATGGGTTAATCTTAAAAGTTTCCAAAGCAAGTATGACATTTCTGTTATTCTTTATACTTGCTATATACTGTGTTTTATTTAATTCATAATTCTCTTATCCTTTATAGCTCTGCTGGTGTACATAAGAGTGTCTTTTATTATATAATTTCTATCTTCTTGAACTTCATTTAATATTA
>RCUC01100464.1:0-13909 GCA_003697995.1 Taxidea taxus jeffersonii | reverse complement strand
TTTTTTTTTTTTTTTTGAAGATTTTATTTATTTATCTGAAAGACAGAGATCACAAGTAGGCAGAGAGGCAGGCAGAGAGAGAGGAGGAAGCAGGCTCCCTGCTGAACACAGCCCGATGTGGGCCTCGATCCCAGGATCCTGAGATCATGACCTGAGCTGAAGGCAGAGGCTTTAACCCACTGAGACTCCCAGGCGCCCCCAGTGCATGCCCACTTAAGAGGAATGCTACAGGACTCTCTCCCTCTGTCATTCAGAAGTATTCCTACTACTGAATAAATGATTCATTCCCTGTGCACAGGCAACGTTGGTCATTTTCTCACCACTTTCAATTTTCTAATGTCCACTTCTTTGTCTCTCTTATTAGTATTTTCCACACTGTTACTGCTTTTGCCCTTCTCGACAAGCTGGGATTAATGCTGTTCTGGGTACAAGAAACTGAGGGACAAAGATCCAGGCTAAGGAACCACATTGTGGCTGGACGGATGCCATTAGCTGCAGGCAGGCTGATATGATGTCCTTTCTGGCTTTGGAGGGGAGCTCTTTTTTGTTTTGTTTTGTTTTTAAATTTTATCTATTTACTTGACAAAGAGATCACAAGTAGGCAGAGAGGCAGGCAGAGAGAGGAGAGACGGGGAAGCAGGCCTTCTGGCAAGCAGAGAGCCCGATGCAGCTCGATCCCAGGACCCTGAGATCATGACCTGGGTTGAAGGCAGAGGCTTTAACCCACTGAGACACCCAGGAGCCCATGGAGGGGGCTCTGAAAAAGTTCAGATCGATACAAAGTTTTAAAGGAGAGGAGCTCTGTGCTGCCTTTTGATTACAAAATCACAGCTCCTCCAGAAACAAAGCTCAGAAGGTTATCTTAAATTCCCAAAACACACTTTTTGATTAACTACAAAGATCTTCATGATTAAAAATAAACACACACACACACAGAACAAAAACCTTTGTGCATTTTGGTTCAAAACTTTTTAACTAGGTAAACCTTCCTGCATGGGTCACACATGAAATAAATTTTACACTGATAGCAAAATGCTTTTTAGCCAATAATATTTATGTGCAAAAGAAGCAACATTGATTGTGAAGATATTCTCTCAAAGGGGAAATGAGGTGTTGATTAAAGCTTGTCTAAAACATATATTACTTTGGACTACTAATGAGTGGCTGACAAAATTAATTCACATCTTTGCCCTGCAAAGCATCCTCCTTCCACATACATAACAACAATATCAGTGAAAAAGTTCATAGCGCTAAGAAAATGCCTTCCTTTGATAAAGTACTTCCTGCACTCAGTAAGACTGCTGAGTATTTCACAAATTTGTTTCAGTACTATCTCGGGTTATTTCTGCTAAATTATCCATGGAAAACCCACAGATAATGAATTCAGAGTCTATGATGGAAAAAGCAGATCTGATTTCCTCACAAATTGTAAGATAAAAATGTAGCAATGATTTACTCCAATAATTTTTATGGGAAAGATCAAGATTATTGACTTTCAAAATAAGGTTTCTCTCTACTGAGTTAATTTCAGTCCTGTTCCTAATCATTTAGTTGGTATTTGAGAAGGAATTTTAGGATAATGTTTAAAAGTTAATTAAAAACCATGTAAGCATTCTTGTCAGTCAAGCATGACCTCTGCACTACAATGCATTTAAATGCATGTCACCTTGACCTGTAACACAGCAATGTAAAAAATTTTGGTCAATATGAATCAAATGTACACTAATTTATTCAGCAGGTTCCCTGGTATCTGAATCAACATTAGAAATCTAACCAGTATTTGTTATTCTGTTATTGACAAAAGGAAGCATATTTAAATGATAACAAGGACTCATGGGTGTCATTTGGAAGTTAAATTGTTCCCCAAGGACTGCCTCTGTAAACATCTACATTTAAAGGTCATTTACCACCAAATTATGAACAACTGTTGCATTTATTAGCACAGGCTCAATAATTTGGAAGCTGCAGCCATCAATTTTTACTGACAACGAGATCTAATTGTCCACTAATAATAAACAAGGAAAACAGACCTTTTCTCTAAACTTTTATTCCCTGCACTATGATCACGTTTGCAAAACGGAGATGCAAACTTTCCATGGGCATGCATCTGAAGGAAAAAAACAAACAAAACAACTGCAAGGAGGACCAAATCTCGTTTACAATAAACAGTGGATACTAAAATAGAAAAACATATTTTCTCATGTTATCTACTTCTGAACTAAAACAAAAGGGAGAAAAACACCACAAGGTTTACTGAAGAATGAAGTGTGGATTGCAATTTGAGAAGGAAGTATGATGGTGAATTTTACAGTGGGGTCGCCAGATATTTGGTCAAACGTTGTTCTGGGTGTTTCTGTGAAGTGATTTTGGGTGAGAATAATATTTAAACCTATCAACGGAGCAAAGCAGATTGCCCTCCATAATGTGGTGATTCTCTTGACTCTGGAGGTAACTGGTCCAGGTATGTTATTCCAACCCTTTTACCAAAGGACCTAAAAAGCTACGACTTTTGAGTGGGGTCCAGACCAAGAGAAGACTCTGCAATAGGTCCAAGCTGCCTTGCCACTTGGGTTATGATCCACTAGATCCAATAATCCATGAAGTGGCAGAAACACATAGCGATGCTGTCTGAACCTTTGGCAGGCCTCCACAGATGAAGGGCAGTGCAGGTCCTTAGGACCTCAGAGCAAAGTCCCGCCATCCTCTGTGGATAGCTACTTTCCTTTCAGGAAAGAGTTCTTGGCTTGCTACTGCACCTTAGCAGGGCTGGAAACTTGACCAGAGACTATCAAGTTATCATGTGACCTGAGCTGTCCATCATGAACTAGGTGTTATCTGACCCACCAAGCTACACAGCTGGGTACAGTGACACTTGATTACCAAATGGAATCGGCATACATGTGATTGGGCCCAAGCAGGCCCTGAAGGCACATGTAAGTTGCATGAAGAAGTGGCCCAATCAAGGAGGGCATGTGATGTGATGAGCACTGGGTGTTATACACAAAGACGGAATTTAAATTTAAAAAAAAGTTGCATTCTAAAAAAAAAGAAGTTGCCCAAATGCTCATGGTTCCCACTCCTACTATACTACCTACTCTCTCCAGCCTGCACCTGTGGCCTCATGAGGAGTTCCCTAGAATTAGCTGACAGAGGAAAGGAAGACTTGGACCTGGTTTGCAGATGAGTCTGCAACATAAGCAAGCACCACATCTGAGGGCTCACCTGCACCATAGGTGAGCACTCACCTGCACCGCCCATGAGGGTGCACCTGCACCATGCCATTCTCTCTCTGGGACAGCTGTGAAAGACAACAGTCAAGGGAAATCTTCTCTGGGGTCAGATTTCAAGCAATGCACCTTGTTCATTTTGCTTAAAAGGAGAAGTGGCCAGATGTGAGATTAGATACCAAGGCACCAGCTATGGTCCATGGTTTGGGTGGATGGTTGGGGAAATGGAAAAGAACATGATTGGAAAATTGGCTCTGTGGAAAGGTGAAGATGAGGTACGTAAGTAGACCTCTCTGAATAGGGAAAAGGAGGAGGAAAAAGAAGAAAGTGAAGCTATTTGTGTTTCATGTGAATGCTCATCAAAGAGTGACTGCAGCTAAGGGCAATTTTACTAATCAAGTGGACAGGATGACCTGCTCTGCAGATGCTGGTCAGCCTCTTTCCCCAGCCACTCCTGTCATCACCCAGCAGGCTCACAAAGTGACCACAGTGAGAGGGATGTAGGTAATGCTGATGTTCAGCAACACAGATTTCCACTTACTGAGGCCCATCTGGCTATGACCAACATTGATTGTTGGCCCAGTCTGCCAACAGCAGAGACCGATTCTGAACCCCCAATATGGCACCATTCTGTGAAGTGATTAGCCAGCTACCTGGTAGCAGATGGATTACACTGGACCACTTCCATTGTGGAAGGAACAGTGTTTTGTTTACTAGAATAGACACTTACTCTGGATAGAGATTTGCCTTCCCTGCATGCTACATCCCTACAACTACCATTCATCGACTTACTGAATCCCTTACCCACTGCCATGGTATTCGACACAGCACTGATTCTGATCAAGCGTCCTACTTCACAGTAAATGAAATGATGCAGTGGGTCCACAAACATGGAATTCACTGATGTCACCAAGTTTCCCACCATCCTCCAGCAGCTAGATTGACAGAATGGTGGAACGGCCTTTTGTAGACTCAGGTGCATGACCCACTGGGGGGCAACATGATGCTGTGTCCCCATAACCAGAATTCATAGATCAAGTAATCAAGAGGTGGAAATGGGAGTGACAACATTCACCATTACCCTTAGTGGCCCACCGGCCCAACTTTTGCTTCCAGTCTCTGTGACTTGATGCTCTGTTGGTCTAGAGGTCTTAGTTCCAAAAGGATGAACGCTTCCACCAGGACACACAGGAGGAATTCCACTGAACTCAAAGTCAAGACTGTCACCTGGCCACCTTCAACTCCTTTTGTCTCTGAATCCACACAGCTAGAAAGGGAATGAGTGTGTTGGCTGGGGTGATGGATCCTGACTAGCAAGGGTAAAGTGGACTGCGAAAGCACAGAGGGGGCAAGGAAGATCATCTACACCACAGAAGACCCCTGATGGCGTCTCTTAGTGCAAGATGCCCTGTGATTAAAGTCAATGGAAAGCTCCCACAACCTAATTCAAAGATTCTAATGGCTCGAGTCACCCTACATGGCAAAGATTCACAACCAGGGAAGTACTTGCTGAAGGCAAAGGGAATACACGGTAAGTAGTGAAAGAACGTAGTTATAAATACCAGCCGTGAGGGGTGCCTGGGTGGCTCAGTGGGTTGAGCCTCTGCCTTTGGCTCGGGTCATGATCTCAGGGTCCTGGGATGGAGCCCCGCATCGGGCTCTCTGCTCAGCCAGGAGCCTGCTTCCCCCTCTCTCTCTGCCTGCCTCTCTGCCTACTTGTGATCTCTCTCTCTGTGTGACAAATAAATAAAATCTTTAAAAAAAAAAAAATACCAGCCGTGACCATGTGATGAGTTACAGAAGTGAGGACTGTAATTGTCCCAAGTATTCTCTTATTTTGTCTCTAGTATGTTTATGTGCATCTCTATTAACATATATATGGTGGTTTTTTTTTTTTTTTAAGATTTTATTTATTTGACAGAGAGAGATCACAAGTAGGCAGAGAGGCAGGCAGAGAGAGAGAGGGAAGCAGGCTCCCTGCTGAGCAGAGAACCTGATGTGGGACTCGATCCCTGGACCCTGAGATCATGACCTGAGCCGAAGGCAGAGGCTTAACCCACTGAGCCACCCAGGTGCACAATATATATATGGTTTTTAAAAAATATTTTACTTATTTATTTGACAGAGAGAGAGAGATCACAAGCAAGCAGAGAGGCAGGCGGGGGGAGGGGGGGAAGCAGGCTCCCTGCTGAGCAGAGCCCGATGTGGGGCTCAATTCCAGGACCCTGAGATCATGACCTGAGCCGAAGGCAGAGGCTTAACCCACTGAGCCACCTAGGCGCCTATATATATATATATATATATATATATATATATATAATGACATATCTTTTTCTTTCTTATCACCTTATCATGTAACATAAGAGGTAATGCCTTTATATCATAGAATTTAAGCACTGTTAATGTTTATATCATCTTATTGAAATTGTGGGCTATCAATGAAATAATCTTCCCTTTCGCAAACTGGCTAACTTCATTCATCCTTCCAGAGCAAGCCTCCTTGTGAGCCAGTCTGGAGCCAACAATACCAATATAATGACTGGGAGAGGTAAGCCCATAAGACTTAATCACAAGAATGAATGCTTCCTTTACCTGCCTTAGGTAATCTTGACCATAAGAGGCATATCCACCAGCAAGGTGGAGAGAAAGGTGAGGATGAAGAAGGAGAGAAGCTAATAGTTTCTAAAACAGTTTCTAAACTCCTAAATTCATCTAAATTCAAAGAATTAAGGAAAGGTGGCCAATAGGACTCCACTCACATATTGGTTCTTCCTTCAAGTAAGAATTGTAAGGTGAAAACCGATGTCATTTGTCCCCCCCCCCCCCCCGCCCCCAAACAATATGCCTTTACTGGAGGCCAAGGTGGAGTACAAGAGAAAGGCAAGAGGAGATTTCAATGGTGTGTTTGAATGTTAGTAGATCATAGTTAGGGCATGGCAGGAAGGGGAACTCGTGGCAGGGAAAGGTCATTCTTATCACACTGGTGCACTTGGTCACCTGGGGATGTTCAGTCAGCAGAAAAAAGAATATGAAGTTTCAAAATTTACAAAATACTTTAACACTCTTAAAGATCAGGAAGCGACGTTATTCCAAGAATGGCATAGTGTATCCAAGGCCCCCAAGACTATTCTCCGGTTCAGTTGTTTCCTTTCAGAAAGTGGTTGATTTTCTGTTTCTAGGATTCCTGCTTTTTCTCTTCGATCTCCTGTTGGATCTGTAGGTGTTCGGAATGGTTTGATACCTATCTAGCTGGTCTCCTGCTACCTGATGTTATTGCAGCCTGCTACTCCTCCTCCGTCTTGACTCCCTCCCTTCCGTCATTTGTCTTTTTAATAAAAATTAACAAGAGGATACTAGCTTATGTCAAGTACCCACCTACCCACTACCTGCTTCAAAAAAAGAAGGAGAAAAAGAAGGAGGAGGAGGAGGGGGGAAGAGAAGAAAAGAAAAAAGCAAAGCAATGCAATGCAACACAACTACAAGGGACATTAGCACATTTCAAAAATGTCGAAGCTATTCATCAGAACTGAGCAAGCAAATTACAATGGATCTACAAGGAGACACCACTGCTCCCCTCATCAGACTGGCACAAACCCAAAGGCCTAACAACACGCTCAGTTGGCAAGCTTGTGAGGAAATACACACTCTCATAAAACGCTATGGGAATGCAAAGTAGCACAATCCCTAAGGAAAGGGATCTGACAATATCTGGCAAAATTAAGTATGTATGCATGTACCTTTTGATCCAGTAACCCATGGCTAAGAATCTATTCTAAAGATACCCTGACAAAAATGCAAGAGACAGATGCACAAGGCTAGTGACTGCAGACAACAATGCAGAAGAATTAAGCTATAGGAAAGGAGTCTGCATCTTGATATATGCCCCTGGGAGTGAACCACAGGATGCACTGTAAAGTCAAAAAAATCCGAAAAAAACAAAAAAAAAACCCCACAAAACAGGTGGAAGAAAATGTTTTCATATACTACTGTTTAATTTTAGACTACTGTTTAATCTAAGGGCACAAATGTACCTGTATTTGTTTCTTTTTAAGTTTTCATTTAAATAATCTCTCCATACAACGTGGGGAGGGGTTCAAACTCACAACCCCAAGATCAAGATTGCACGTTCCTCTGACTGAGCAGGCAGGTGCACTGTGTTTCTATTTTCTTAATGGAAATATAAACTATAACCCTTTTTTAATGGTCATCAAGGGAAAGGGAAGAAAACAGAATGAAAGGAATATAAAAAGTAGCTAGAAATTCAGCATATAAACCTAATGCAGTATATACTTTACACAATATAAAACAAAATCAACTTTTAGAAAAATCCCTAAGTATACAAAAGAAAACGACACGGGGTAGCTCATTGGAGTTATAAGCAGGGAAAAACCAAACCAAGTGATTTTGTAAGTCATTTGACTGCCCACTCCTAGAGGGATCAAAGAACAAAAGAACTTCTTTAAAAAAGTTTTAAGCTGTATAATTGTGTTGTTGATGGTAGTAATGGTATTATAATGGAGACACACTGATGGGTATGATGGGAGATAAAGTACACTGCTAATCCGACAATGTTTCATCAGTCTCAGCATCTAAAGTATTGAGATTTTCAAGGCAGGAGAAAGACACAGCTGGAGATAAAAGACCAAGACCAAAATTCCTGCTGTCCTCAACATACTGTGTATTTGGTCTTAAGAGAAACATTCCTCCACTCTGAGCATGGAAAACCTTCTCAAGTACCTAGTCTGTAGATCATAGTCTTTCTCATTTCCCACTAAAAGCAACCAGGGATCTTTAGAGAAAAACCTAATTCCAGATCTGGGGTGGAAAAGTTAAAAGATGTATCTTGTTATGCCAGAAAACAAGGAATTACCAAAGACCACTAAGGTTTTGTGAAGGACACAGCACCCAACTTGAAAACACCAAATACAAAAAAGGCCAAAGAAGGACAGAAAGTGGGGCACCCAGGTTGGCTCAGTGAGTTAAAGCCTCTGCCTTCAGCTCAGGTCATAATCCCAGGGTCCTGGGATCCAGCCTTTCATAGGGCTCTCTGCTTAGCAGGGAGCCCGCTTCCTCCTCTCTCTCTGCCTGCCTCTCTGCCTACCTGTGATCTCTGTCTGTCAAATAAATAAATAAAATCTTAAAAAAAAAAAAGGACAGAAAGTATCTAAGAATAATAAATGCAAGGGAACCAACTACATCAAATATACTAATATCCACAGATCCCTAACAATACTGTTTTTTTTAAAGATTTGTATTTATTTATTTGACAGAGAGAGAGAGAGAGATCACAAGTAGGCAGAGAGAGAGGGAAGCAGGCCCCCTGCTGAGCAGAGAGCCCGATGCTGGTGGGGCTCGATCCCAGGACCCTGAGACCATGACCTGAGCCAAAGGCAGAGGCCACTACACTGAGCCACCCAGGCACCCCAATACTGATTTTTTTTTTTTTTTTAAGAGCCTCTGTGATAATCTTTATCTTTGGAGACAGCCAACTCATTGTTTTGAAAAGTAAATAACCAAAGAAAGAATCAGGCTCTTCTCCTGCTTTTCCTATTAAAAACTACACCTCACAGTAATAATTTATGAGGCCAAGTTGCTTTGTATACATGTATCCAAGCTAATAAATGAAAAAAGAATGATAAAAATTAAACAATCAATACTTAGCAACCACTAAGGAATGAAAAGATCTAGGCAGTGTTCTTCAATGGTCACTAGCACTGCAAATCAAATCTGAAAATGATTAAGCCTCTACCTTTATCCAACATAAGGAACTGAAAAAGGTGTCAATAATGACATAGGGAGGGATGCCTGGGTGGCTCAGTTGATCTCCATTGAGACCGTGACCTGAGCCAAAATCAGGAGTTGGATGCTCAACTGACTGAGCCACCCAGGTGCCCCAAGAGCTCATCGTTTTAAAAGCTGAGTAAGGGGGTCAGTCTCTCCACTTCTCCATATGTTGACATTTTTCGTAACAAAACATGCACTTTCAAAAGGGAAGGGGAGCCAGAAAACAGAAAATTGAAACAGAAAAGACACATGAAGCAGAATAACAGAAAATTCCATTAAAAATCTGAATATGTGGGGGCACCTGGGTGACTCAGTCGGTGAAGCCTCTGCCTTCAGCTTCAGGCATGATCTCAGGGTCCTGGGATGGAGCCCCATGTTGGACTCCCAGCTTGGTGGGGAGTCTGATTCTCCCTCTCCCTCTGCCCCTCCATCCCACTCATGGGCTCTCTCTCTCTCAAATAAATAAAATCTATTCAAGAAATTATTTTAAAAAATCTGAACGTACACCTGGAAAGCCATCGTAAGAATGCAAGGTATGAGCCTAATGGTCCCTGTGTTTTAGAGGGATGCTGGGGGATGGAAGAGAAGGCAGGAGGTGAGAAGCACGTGTCTCGGTGCTCTCTATAATATATACCACTCAGTTATGTAAATATAGTAGCCTTCAGCACCCTGAAGGAAACACACACACACACAGTAAATAAGGCTACAAAACTAAACCTGAACTGAATGAAAGTTGTAGTAAGAATACCACTTGATTCCATGTGAATTACTTTTGAAGCACTTCAAAGTATTTGCAAAGAATTTATTTTATATAGCATGAATATTTCTCCTGGACTTTTGTTTACATTACTGACATTAAAAAGCTTAAAAAAGGAGGTGCCTGGGTGGCTCAGTGGGTTAAAGCTTCTGCCTTCGGCTCAGGTCATGATCCCAGGGTCCCTGGATTGAGCCCCGCATTGGGGCTCTCTGCTCAGCAGGGAGTCTGCTTCCCCCTCTCTCTCTGCCTGCCTCTCTGCCTACTTGAGACCTCTGTCTGTCAAATAATAAATAAATAATATTAAAAAAAAAACTTGAAGGCAGTCCTTATTCAAAATAATAAGAAATCACAGGGTGCCTGTGTGGCTCAGTCATTAAGGGGCATCTGCCTTCAGCTCAGGTCATGATCTCAGGGGCCTGGGATCGAGCCCCACATCGGGCTCCCTGCTCTGCGGGATGCCTGCTTCTCCCTCTCCCACTCTCCTTGCATGTTTCCCCTCTCTTGCTGTGTCTCTCTCTGTCAAATAAATAAATAAAATCTTAAAAAAAAAAAAAGAATAAATCACAAACATAGCTAGACACCTCTTTCCTAGCACTATGCAAGAATTATGTCATTAAATCCCCAAACCACTCTACAAGGTAGATACTAGTATTCTCCTTTTTCACAGCTGAGAGGGGGAAAAAAAAACCCATAGGAGATTAAGTGGCTTGTCCAAAGTCAGACTTCAAGCTAAATGTTGGAGGCAAAATTTGAATGCAGAGAGCATGAATCCATAGCCTGAGCTTCTGCCCTTAGACTGTGTCAGCCTCTGTCATAAATGGGTGGAACAGTTTAAGGGGCTTTTGTCAAATGGCAAAAGTTACACATAAAGTATCTAAAATAGACAAAATCTGATTTGATCTATATGGCTTTATTTCTAATGTCATTCCTGCCTCATTTTTGAGACGTTATGCTATAATTTGGACTACTAACTTAGTTTCACATCAGGGCAGACAAAACTAAATGCAACACAATATCCTGGATTGGACATTAGTGGAATCCAAATAAAGTCTAGAGCTTAGTCAACAGTAATGCACCAATGCTAGTTTCCTTGTTTTGACATTACGATGGTAATATATGATGTTAAAACAACAGGGGAAACTGGCTGGAGGGGATACAGGAACTCTCAGTTACTAACTTTGTAACTTTTCTGCAAATCTAAAATTACTGCACGATTAAAAGTTTATTTTAAAAAACATAAAGTGCAAAGTTGAAACTACTAAAAAAAGATTACAATGTATTTCTTGCTCAGTGAAAACAAACTTACTTCTGTCTCTACATTTCTAAGCAAGGAACTTGCAAAATTCAATCCTCTTGTACTTATTTTGATTCTTAAGTGAAAGTAGCATTCTATTGGCTTATGTTCAAGAATATTTTCACACTTCGGGAGCCTGGGTGGCTGGGTGGGCTAAGCCTGGGACTCTCCATTTTGGCTCAGGTCCTGATCTCATGCGGCCTGAGAGGGAGCCCCTAGTGGGGCTCCAAGCTCAGCGGGGAGTGCGCTTGAGATTCTCTCCCTCTGCCCCTCTCCCTACTTGCACGGGGCCACAGCCCCCATGCACACATTTTCTCATCCCCTCTCTCTTAAATGAATGAATTAAGAAGGATTTTAAGAATATTTCCACACTTGTGGGGCTCCTGGGTGGCTCAGTTGGTTAAGTGACTGCCTTCAGCTTAGGTCATGATCCTAGAGTCCTGGGATCAAGTTCCACATCTGGCTCCCAGCTCCATGGGGAGTCTGCTTCTCCTTCTGACCTCCCCTCTCATGCTCTCTCACTCTGTGTCTCTCTCAAATAAATAAATAAAATAAAATAAAAAAAAAGAATATTTTCACACTTGTATTTCCTGTCCTTGAGTATAAGGAACATACCCTACACGTGCTTGATTTCATCATGCGACACACATTTAATGTTTGCTTATGCTGTCAGTTAACCGTGAGTGAGCCCTGGGGCAGCTATGTCCTTGTCACACAAAGGTCTCCTTCATCACAGATGCTTATGATGGGTGACTTGAAGATATCTTGGCGTACATTGTGGTCTCACTGCCGTGCCTGCAGGGTTAGGTGGCAGGAAGAGGCTGACCTCACTCCCGGATCCAGAAAGGCCCATTATTTTAACTCCATCTAATTAATGTGGCCTTGCCACGGTGATTGGTTCAGGTGGCCCAGCCTCAGCCAATCAGGACAGAGAATTCCCCTGGCAACAGGATTGGTTGAAAACCCCATTGGGGGACAACAAGATATGAAAGGACATGGATTTGTTTAGAGTTTCTGGGGAAAAACAGGGCCAGTACTCTGAAGAAATGTCCTCTCTTCCTCTGCAAGCTGTAGCACACACAAATTTTTTTCACTGCAACTTGTTAGTCTTCCGTGACTAACGGAAGAGGGAGCACTCTTGAGGATGAAAGCACAGAGGAGGGCTACTTACTCATGGGTAGACAAGTGCCCTTACTCAAACTCTTATTCTCACAAATACAAGATGGCAGTAAAAATACTTCCTGCAGATCACTGATAATTCCAAGGAAATGTCGACACTGTGGTCACGCTAAGCTAAGAACAACAAAAACAAGTGAGAATGGGGATGGTCTGAAGGTATGGCTAATTTTGTGACAAGACTGACACTTTGGTTATATCTTTTTTAAAAGTCTGTACCTGTCAGGTATTCAAAGTGAAACAGTTACAGGTGAAATTATGTCCTGGGTTTGTTTCAAAATATTCCAGAATTTTTTTTCTAAAGATTTTATTTATTTATTTGACAGAGATCACAAGTAGGCAGAGAGGCAGGCAGAGAGGAGGAAGCAGGCTCCCTGCTGAGCAGAGAGCCCCATATGGGGCTTGATCCCAGGAAGGTGAGATCATGATCTGAGCTGAGGGCAGAGGCGTTTACCCACTGAGCCACCCAGGTGCCCCAAAATATTCCTAAAAAGTGGAAGAATAAGGGGTGATAAATGAAGTAATAATTTAAAAGACTGAAGATGAGGAATTGGTAAATGGTTCCTTGTATTGTTCTATTTTTGTATTTTAATCCATAAAATATTAAAACGATGATCCCTACATATGTTTCAGTATTATGATCATGTAAATATGAAGCTGCCCTACATAGTGAAAAGCATGATACATCAAGTAAGTCAGAGAGACCGGAATACAAGAAAAAGATATATCTGTATAACCATAACACAGTCACAGACATTTAAAATGAACTTGAAAAACCATCTAATTCAATGCCTTGATTTTTACAGCTATAAAATAATGAAATCTAATACATTCAAACTTTTCTGTTGCAACCTAGGTAGTAATTCTATTTTTGTTTTTCCCAAAAATGTATCTGAAAATTGAAAATACTAGCCTATATTCACACCCCAGACCCGCTTACTCTCACATCCAACGGACTGTTCTCCATCGTCACCTTACAAGACCACTCAGCTACATCCAACCCTTTCCTTCCTGTAAAGCATCTACCATTCTCTGTCTTCCCACTTCCCACCCCTGCATTTCCTTCATCCTCCATCCTTCTCCCCTCTCCCTCAGGACGCAGTGCTGAGAATTCTTTGCTCAGGCAAATTGTGGGATTTTACCTTAAGTCCATCACCTTTCTTCACTCTACATTCTCCTCCTGGGATTAGCATTAACTGCCATGCTTTTCTCATCCTCTGTGCTGAATGACCCTATAGAGCCACATTCCTAGCCCAGACCTCTATCCTGAGCTTCAAAATCAAACAACCTCACCAATCATGAAAACACAACAGGTCCCCACATGAAATCTCCCCCTTGGTTCAGTTCTGAGTCGGCCAAAGGCACTCGCACCCAGGGGAGTCACATTCCTGCCTCATGTCTGGTCACCAGATCCTGAAGATTCTTGTCATCTTCCCTTCACAGTTCGGGCTCACACCTTCTCTCTCCTTCTGCTACCATCCCTTAAATGATTAAAACTCCAGGGTCATCTTTCTAAATGCAAAGCTCATCATGTTACTTCCTTCCTCAAACCCAACTTCTGGGGCTAAAGTCCATACTCCTTTCCAGCTCTTCAGGCTGGCGAGCTCATCTCTCTCCACCTCCCTCTGTCAAGTGTCCCTTGCACAATCCTTTCTGCTACTGGAAACTCCA
>ML097039.1:25247-37643 GCA_003697995.1 Taxidea taxus jeffersonii | reverse complement strand
GTGTATTGTTGCTGTAATTCCCACTTGGGGTGCTGCACTGGGTTAGCGCTCAACAAATAATAACCACATATTTGGTAGTCACTAAGACTCAAACTCCAGAGGCTTTTTGACCGTGGAAGAATGGAAGTAACCGTTGCATTTGGAGGGGATAGGAATGGCCACGAAGTGTGGGGGCTTTGCTTTCTGTAGTCCCCAGGGCCAGAAAGGCAATGTCCCGGAGCCTAGCTGCCCCCACTGTGCTGGCTCAGCTGCGGAAAGGCTTAAGGGATAAAAGAGCTAGTCCACCTCCCATTTCCATTTACGCACTCAGTTGGGAGGGACAGAGGGACACAGAATCCCTGAGATGGGATTCCCCATGAGTCTGAGCAACTGAGAGAATTGCTTCTTGAGAGGTTGACTCTCAGGTATGGTAGAAACTTGTACTGATTTAGGTAAAACTTCCTGAATATTCTGTGTGGCAGGCCCTATTCTATAAGCCCTGAGAACACAGAGATGACAAGACACAAGTTCCATGTCCTCGGACTATCCTTTTAAGGTGGAGGGGTGGGAGGAGCAGAATGGAAAAATATAATTCCAGCAGTAACTGGTAAGTGCTCCAATAGAGACGTGGCCAGGGCACCCAGAGGGCTAAGAGGGCGGGAGGGCGGGGGAGGAGAGGGGCTAGGCTAGGAGGCAGGAGCGGTTGGCCTTTGGGGCCCAGTCTGGAGGTGGGGGAGGGCGGGGTGTGGGCACTCTTGGAGCTGGAGCAGGCGACTCCCGAGGTTTCCGAGCACAGGTGCGGTCAGAGAAGTCAGCCCATGGAGGGCCGAGGTGGCTGCAGCAGAGTGCAGAGGGGCAGAATGAGGGACTGCAGCTTCGCTTTGACTCAGCAGGCAGGGCTTCCTCCTTGCAATCTGCTGCCTGATGCACCCCCCTCCCCGCCCGCTGTCCTGGCCAGCTAGTCTGTTCTCTCTTTCTTTCTTCTAAAACTATTCCTGTGTTACAAACTACCTACTCTTCCCTGGGCCTGCTACACTGGCCGTTGTTTGCCCTTCCGTTGACTGGCTCCTGGCTCGTCCAGCCTTCCACTCTGGCTGGGCTGCCCACTCTTGCCTCCAGGAGGCAGCATGGTGCCGCGGAAAGGGGAGGAAGCCTTGGCTCTGAGTAGGGGCTGCCTTTGAGTTCCCGAGGCCTCTCAGTAGCTGTGAGATCTTGAGCCAGTCACTTACCTCTCCCCTCTGTGGTGACCTGTGGTGAGTACGGCCACAGCCCTTGGGACCGCAAGGCTTAACTGAGACTCTGTGAAAGTGCGGGGGGGGGGGTGGCAGCCTCTTTCTGTGGGCTCTCTCTCTCCTACACTGCCCAAACTCTCCCTGTCTTTTCTGGCATTTGGAGCAGGTGCCTCCCCTCCCCCTTTGGGGGTTTCCGCTTCACGGGACTAGGACAATCCAGAACTTTCAGTCTGGCGGAAGAGGCCAGACGTGTGTCCTACAGTGGCTCCCCCCGTGGACCGGAGCCAGGCACAGGCAGGAACCTCTGCCCTTTGGGAAGGGACTCCTGCAGGACAGCTTCTGTCTTAAGTCCTCCGAGAGAGATCTGTTCACAGGGCACGCTTAGTTTCAGCCACTGACCCCTCTTTAAACCCCACCTCCCATGGGACGGAGCAGCCCCAGTATGTCCTCTTCTCTCCTGCAAGAGGAGGCCAGGAACAAAGATGGTGTCTTTATTTATTTAAGAAATGAAATGTTTGGCTTCCTGCATCTTTTCTAAATCTACCATCAGGTCCTCAACAAGGTGATGTTCCAGCATCCTGTGCTGCCTGTGGGAGGCCTGCAGGGCCTGGGGCCCGAAAGCTGAGCCAGGTGAGCAAGTGCCCCCTCTCCCCAGTAGGAACCAGAAATGCTAAGACTGCAATAATCCAGTTGCAGGCTGGGTGAGACCATGTAGAAGCTGAGACCTCACCAGGTCCTCTGCTGCACCGATGAGGAGAGACTGCGAAAGTTGGCGAACCTATTCCTTCAGGTACCATTTTACAGAGCGTCCTCCATAAGCCAGACAGGGTGCCAGCTGCTGTTCCGCATGACCTCAATTAGCCCCATTAATGGAAAACAAAAGCCCTCCCCAGATCTAACATTCTAACATCCCCAAATGAAAGCAAGTATTTTCATGGATGACAAGATGGGGGGTGGGGAGCCTCAAGGGGGCTAAGCCAAGGTGGCCTCGCAAACCCAGTAAATGACAGATCCGGGATTTGAACTCAGATCTCCACTTACTGCTTAGAAGAAGAAATTTACTTTCCGGGAAAGAAGAAATGACAGATGTGGGAGACGGCACAGTGATTTCAAACTCATCTCAAACGTATAAAAAAATTGCAAGTACAAAGAACATTTTCTTTCCTCTCTGTACCATTAGTAAGATGACTTGATGCCTAATCACCACCAGAGATTTCAATGTGTCTTCAGTACAAATAAGGACATTCTCTTCACAATCCAGCCACTGAAGTGGGAAAATAAACATTGATCTCTTACTCACAGCTCAACTGCAGGCCCCGATCGAGTTGTGCAAACTGTCCCAACAATGTTTTCTTTGGTAAGAATCAAGTGTTACATTAAGTTGTCATGTCTTTTTAGTCTCCTTTAATGGAATTAATTCTGGGCACCTGGGTGGCTCAGTTGGCTAAGCATCTGACTCCTGGTTTTAGCTTAGGTCATGATCCCAGGACTGTGGGACTGAGGCATGTTTTGGATTTTGCCCTCTGCGGGGAGTCTGACGATTCTCTTCCCCTGCCCCCTCCCCCGACTTGCATGAGCTTTCTCTCTCTCAAATAAATAAATCTTTTAAAAGGTAGTATGGAATTAACTTTAATATAATGTAGGGTAAAGAGAAATCAAGCTTTTGGCGGTCCTTGGCTCTCCAAGGGTTGGGTGGCGAAGTGGATGATGAGAGGTCCCTAGCCACCTCGGACATGAGCCCAGAGGACCACCTGGGGGCACCGGTTCTGACTCTAGCTTAGACCCCTCACTCGGCGCTCGATAAACCCGTACGAAGACAAACCTTTGATAAGGACCATCCATGTGGCTGACTGGTACATACAGGCAGAAATGCTTCTGGAAAGTGAATTTCATCCACTGCTTACCAATTTTAATCTTTTCTTTTTTATGATGATGATGCTTAATAATAAAAATAATGATTAGAGCCAATCTTTATTGAGAAGATACTCTCGGCCAAGAATTGCACTAAATGTTTTCATTTTATCACCCCACTTAATTCTTCCAATATGAGGGATGCTTTATTATTAATCCTATCTTATAAGTGAGGACATCAAGGCACAGAAAATTAGAGAAAGTTGCCTAAAAATCACACCGAGGATGCAGCCTCCAGAATTCTTATACCATATCATCACCTCATACAAATGCATGAGAACACTGAGTCTTTTGTTTAATTCTTAACGAAATAAAATGAACTTTAATCTCCTAAAATCGGATTCTTCCTTCCCTAGAAGAAGTACTGAGAATTTAACAGAGAGACTTTGGCCCGAGTCTAACTCAGGGGGACTGCTGAGCTTACACCCTCCTCCCCCAACACGGGGATCAGGCCAGGCAGTCATAAGTGATAGTACAACATTTATTTTGAAAATTCATTTGGTGATCAGATGATAAACAGAAAATGAGCCCATATCGTTTACTTTATCATTTTACTTTTTACCATTTTTTAGGTTCGGACAAACCAAAATAAGACCAATGTCATACACGTGGACTTGTGAAATAGAGAGTAATATAAATTATGCTGAAAGGAAAGCTGGGGGTGTTTTCTCTGAGTCGGTGTGACTCACACACGACTTGCTCGAGGGCTTCAAGTCGGTACTACTGAGCATCTCCTATACGCAAGGCACTTTGGAGACAGGAACCCTAAGCTTCTAACATCAGATTTCCAGAAGGCCTCCCCACACAGAGGCTGATCGGGACCGTGTGTGCAGGCCTGTGCCAATGTGTGTCTCCTGGCTTCTCTCCAGGGCCAAGAGCACTCCTTGCCTGGGGCTTGGCTCTTCCCCTCTGAGGAGTCATTTGCTCGGATGCAGAAGCCATGCAAGGGACAGTAACTCGTTCAACACTAGCCACTGGGTTGGCAGCATATCAGAGCTGAATCTTTCTTTGGGGCTTTAGGCTTTGAAAGGAAGGACAACAATCTATTATTCTTAAGGAATGACAACACCACGAGGGGTCTCCTCTAGGGGAAAACTGAATGTTTCTGATCAGTTGTCAACTATCACTGCTGTCAGTGGGAATTATTGGCTCCTAGGGTCCCAGGATTGAGTCATTTTAGGGAAGGCAGAAATATTGTGGGCCTACTCTAGGCTGGAGAACAAGCTTCTTCTCTACTGGACCTCAAGGCATCTGGAGAAGGTCAATTCACATAATTCATCATGGCCTATTTTGGTTCAATAGTCAAACAATTTCTTTCCGGCTAACAAAGCCAGGGTGGAAATGCAGAACTCATTTATGTAATTCTCTCTTCACCGATTGAAAGATGCCCTCTCAAAAATTACTTATTGGAAGATTTTTCAGAAGAAAAGAATCATGACATAGCCAAGAACTTGCTCTTTGATGCCTGGCATAGTATTTGGCTCCTAGCTGGTCCTCAATGTAGTTTCACTGGAAAAATCACAGCAGAGGCAACTCCATGAGACAGGTACAGGCTGGCTTTGGGACACCCCAGGCCTCTGCACCCTGGCCCTGCAGGAGAGGAGCCTGCCGAGAGCTCACAGCCTGGCAGGCTGGTGCTCAGCACAGAGCTTGGGGCTGTCTCGTGGTGGGAGGCACAGTCAACAACTCTTACTGAGTTCCTTGGCCCAAGGAATATCTGGTGAACTTTATTCTCTGGCTGATGAAGAAAGATCAGGAAGTCTCACTCCTCGGGGAATCTTCTCAGAGAAGCAGTGCCTCCCCTCATGTTGGCTCTGCCTGTGGTTCATGACATGCTGCAAGGTAGTATTGGGGTGCGGGGGGCACACAGGCTGTGCTGGTAGCCAGCCGGATTCTGATGACCTCAAAGTTAATCCAGGCTCATCTTCAGCTTCTGTCTTTAAGGGAGACCCAGGTCCACGCCCGAGATCCACTACTCATCACTTCCTGCTACTGGAATGTGTGTCCTCATGATCTCATACACTTACATATCTGACTCTACACTTTACATTCACTGCTCTCTTTCACATTACCTAGTGGGTGTTTCATAATTTCCTCTAGGAGAGCCTATTCCACATGGTAATGGGATTAAAATCAACTAAATTTAGACTTCCTTTGGTCTGCAAGGATCTTGCCTATTAAAATCAACTGCAGGGTGCCACTGGGGTATCTTGTGCAAACATAAGGGGTCTTGTTTAGGTCACTGCTCACTGTGTTCCCTGAGTCTTGGAAAATGTGCTGTTAAACCTATGGTGTATTTCACTGATTGTGTTTACTTCAGCCGGTGGTACGGGGAGCTAGCTGGGAGCTGATAACAAGCCAAGAGGTTCTTTTTTGTTTCCGTTGTCTAATATCAAACATTAACAATGAACACTTATCTACTAAGGGTGTTACTAAGAGAAGGCACAGCCACTGCTGCTATGTACTAGCTCTCAGTCGTGTTTCTGCAGGTCAGGACTTAGATTTTGGACAGATCATCCTTTAGCCAGTCAGCTACCATGTCAGCCATTTCCTGCGGAAAATGGAGGATAAAAGCATGAGGGATTTTTTTCTCACAGAGTCGAATATCTCCTTCTGGAAATTCTTTCTTTATGTCTTCATAGTATGCCGTTGGACACCAAGCATCTATAGTTCCATAGTAAAATGTAAGCTAAAAGACAAGACAAAAACATCGTATTAGAAAACATTTTCCTCTTCCAACACAAACATGACACCAGCAACCTGCAATGCTTTGGAAACGGCTCCCGTCCCTGGCCCTGCAGGCTAGTCCCAAGGCTCCCTCCAGAGCATGGCTCTCATGAGGCAGTGACCTTCATGGTGTACGAGAGTGAATTAAGAGGCATCTGATGGAAAGAAACCCATTCCCGTATAGGGAGGGAGAGTCCTGTGTGAGAGATCAGCCGTGATTCACTAAAAGGACGTGTATATTGAGGCTGGCATGGGCAATGGAGAGGTGACTGGTGAGGACGAGTTACTGAGATGTAATCACTGAGGGCCTAGTGGCCATTCATTACACACCTCACTGTTTCCAAGCAGCCACATGGTAGGCGGATGTGATAGGTTTGTTGAATGCATCCAAAGATGAATCAGATAGACTCAGGCTTCTCGATGTAGCAGATGAAAAGTGACCAGAACCCTGAGAGTGTCTGTAACATTTCTAAGAACAGGCTCCAAGTAGCAGGCGAATGTGCTGATTCAGTGGGCAGGTGACCCAGCCCTACTTCGGGGGACGGCAAGCAGCTGCAGGGAGACACGGCCTCTGTGAAGACATTACTAAGATCCTTACTGGAGACTGATCTAGACCTGCCCATGATACACACACACACGCACACACACACGTATCCCCTGCTTTTCCAAAGTCTGTGTTCTGCTGCTTTGCTTTTATGAAATACTTATGTTAGTACCTGTTTTTGCCAACCGAAAGAAATCCAAAGAGATTTTTGCTTTTATGAATAAAGGCAAAAAGTGAAAGTAGTGCTCGTGCTCAGCGTTCCTTCGGCAGCGGGCAGGTAGAGGGGTGGCGTGTGTGTGCACGGCTCCCCTGAGCACCTTCCCCTGGAACCCCATTCCACATCAGGCCACCAGGACTCTGAACTGTGTCTGCAAGCATCCATGCTTTACCTCGATTTACTCTGTGCACCCACTAGCAAGATGCGTCCTAAGGTATCAGAAAAGCCTACGAGAGCCTCTTTTTGGGGTCTGGGACCACTCAAAAAATTTTCATCATATAGATTAAAGATAACTGCTTCTTTGCTTTATGCCGTTTCAACTTACAAAAGGAGTCACGGGAATGCTCGACTTTCAGATAGTGGGGGAAACTGGAAGTCCCCAGGACTTCACAGGATGAGGTGACATGGTAAGGTCTGCATGGTAGGATATGTACTCTGGCTACAATGGTGACAAGAAACTGGAGGAGTCAAGGTGTGGTGGAGGACAGGACGGGCACGTGTGTTACTGTCCACTGATTCTGCCCTACAGCCATTAAATCCATTAGCTGAATATGGACAAGAGAGACTGCACTTATAAAAATGCCAGTCTTTATTACAATCACCTTATGATTTTAACCAATATTTAAAAGGAATAGTTAGTACCTTATATATTTTTTAAGATTTTATTTATTTATTTGACAGAGAGAGGGAGATCACAAGTAGGCAGAGAGGCAGGCAGAGAGAGAGGGAGAAGTAGGCTCCCTATTGAGCAGAGAGCCCGATGTGGGGCTCGATCCCAGGACCCTGAGATCATGACCTGAGCCGAAGGCAGAGGCTTTACCCACTGAGCCACCCAGGTGCCCCTAATAGGACAGTTAATACTTTAAAGAGGAAAATATGTGATGCAGTAGTCCAGAGAGTCAATTACTAACAGTAAACCTTGAGGTGCAGACTTCCTCTGAATTACGTCATCGAGATTTTTCTGGGTGTCACTGGGGTTTTAGCTGCAAAGGCTCTGTGGCTCACAGGCTGCCCACCTATTTGTTCAATCCTCCTGATTTTTGCTCACTACAACCATTTCTGGGCACTCCAAAGGCCCTAAAACTGAAATCCATTTTGCCATGGCTCTTAGAATGGGAGGTTCTTCCTGTTGCTAGAGACCAGAGGGCCTGGCAGTGGCCTGGTTCCTTGCTTCGGGGGTCAGTCTCTCCACAGCTCAGGCATGCTGCAACCTCACAGGCAGTGGGTGACTATTTTGGCCAGCAACACCCTGCCACAGCTTCCCTTGAGGTACTGCTGGGAGGACCAGCTGTCTGCAGGCCTTAATTACCTACCAATGGGCCCAATAACTTTAGGTTCTCTATACACCACGCCCACCCCTTACCCACAAAAGGGAAACAGCGTATGGAACAGTCATCGTGCCCAGTGGCTCTGCATTCCTCAGAGTATGAAACAGTGCTGAGCACTCTGGAAATGCTGACTTGACCTTGTGTCCATCGGGGTGTTCCTCTGCTCCAGCGCACTCTCTTGCCGGAAGATTCCTGAACACTGAGAAAGGCTCTCTGGGAGCCCTCACACCAGTCCAAGCTGATGGTGAAGTCTTGTGAAAAGCCCTACTATAAAAGGGTCACCCAGAAGGAGGGCCAGGCAGAAAGACCTCCCCAGGAGTGCCTCTGACCAGGACGATCACCACCGGATGCGCCTGCTGCCGCTTCTGCCTCATTCTCTTTCTGTGGAGAACTCGGCATTTCCTTTTCAGTGGGGCAATCACCACTTGAAATGTCTCCACTGAAAAGTCCAGCTTGGCGAGCCTCAGCACTAGGGAGACGCCATTCCTTCCCTCATGCATGAAAGTGTCAGACAGCTGAGCAGGAACAATAAGCCTGGATTGCAGGGATCCTACACATACCTACACCAAGAGACCAGTCCTAGCCAAGTAGTTACGCGCATGCGCTGCCCAAGGCATGTACTAGGAACCTTAACACTAAGGGTTCAGGACGGCGTAATAGTGAGGGTTCCAGATTTCCCATATGTTCATCAAATTTTATTTCTCAATCCTCCATGGCCAGTAACCATTTAGAGTGGGCTAGATTTTATTAAATCTCTAAGTGATGGTGGGATAAGGTCTTTATTTTTTTTTCTGTAATTCTTCTTTGGACTATATTCACGAAGGGCCCTCTGTGAAAATCTTGGCTTACATGTAAAACACATGGCTATGCTAATGCCTTTACATACACTGGCTCAAGATACTTCCCGTCCCTATGGAATACAAGTCACAGGCAATAGATCTGAACAGAAGACTCTGCATCTGTAACCCTAAACAGGAAACTGAAAAAGGATGGGGTGTGTAGAGGTCCTAGTGGGGGGTGGGGAGCAGACAGGTGAAGTAGAAAGAAAGAACTGGACACCGAAGCCTGGTGGTTAAGAGTGCATTCTGCTATATGTTGCTTTGTCAACGCAAACTACCGTCACAGCACGTAACAACGAACCGATAAAAACTGAGAATAATGTGCTAAGCTCTGGACTCCTCACAACAACACTCTGAGGGAGGCATTTTGTCCCTATTTTATAGAAAAGGAAACTGAGGCTTAGTGGGAGTACCTTGCTTAAGTGCAAACAATTGGTGGGTTGTAAAGCTGGGTTATAAATCCAGGGACAACATTCCTGATCCTTTTTACTACCCTCTACAATTAATGAATTGACCCATGTTATGAAAACATATCAACCTAAAGACTGGGGGTGGGGGGAGGGTCTTAAACTGGCTTTGAAAACTGAGTGTGGCCAGCAAGGGTAGGAGCACACCCAACACCTGTACTTTTTTTTTTTTGAGGGGGGAGGGGTAAAGATTGATTGATGTATGTATGTATGTATGTATGTATTTATTTATTTGAGAGAGAATGACAGAGACAGTCAGAGAGCACAAGCAGGGGGAGGGGGAGAAGCAGGCTCTCCACCAAGCAGGGAGCCTGACACAGGGCTCGATCCCAAGGACCGTGACCTGAGCCGAAGGCAGCCGCTTAAATGACTGAGCCACCCAGGCGCCCCCCAACGCCTCCACTTACAGCCTTCCTCACAGTCTATGCAGTTCCAGGGTGCTGAGTGTCATGCGCGGGATAACTGCCAGGAAATTACCAGAATTGTTACCTGAGAATCTCAGGCTATCAGCGGCACTTTGAAATCTAAAGGGTTGTTAGAAGATAAATTATTTCCTGTAGTTTCTTTCTCCTTGGCACTCATTTTGATATGCATGAGAGTTGATAAAAAGTACACATTATTGAATGGAAATTATTCTGTGTTTCCAAATTGCTGTCATGTTAAGTAATTCACTTCTTTATTAAACACAAAATTTAATTTTCCCAGTTGTTGTACATTTTGACTTCTCAGGACTGCTTTTTGCTTTTCCTCACGTGTTTTCTGTGGTAAGGTGGAATTATGGTTACGATAGTCCCTGCACTCACAGATGTATTTTCCTTTAGCTTTTCAGTGCGGTCCTAAGGAGATCCGTCCCTGCAGAAACGTCTCTACCAATTGTTGCAGATTGCTACTACACAAAAACCACATTTGTCTTTTCTCATGTGGGTGTTTTTTTCTCTCACTTTTTGCTGCTGAAACACACAGACTCAAAGCAGTCCTACCAAAAATGACTGTAGCCCTATTTCCCATCTGGTATTGGCTAAGTGGTTGAAATTCACAAGTGAGTGAAACAGCTCTGGCCCAGAGAAGCTGCCAGACTAGGGAAAAACACAGGCATGCACAAACTGGCCCTTCAACACAACAGGCAGAAAGAGAGGTACTGTTACAGGAGCCCAACATCAGAAAACCAGAATTCTGCCCTGAAGGGGTCAACAAAGCTTGGTTTTAGTGCACGTTTTGGGTTGTTGGCTCTTATGCATTATGAACAGAGGATTTATTTTAAGAGCAAAAGAAATCTTTAAGAGCAAAAGAAATGCTAGAAATCATCTTATGACCTAAGTTTATATACCTGATTTAGCTAATAACTAATAAAAATCACTTTCAGTGACATATCTTAAAATATATTTTTTATAGCATTTGGTATTTTTTAAAAACACTTTATTCATTTATTTGAAAGATAGAGAGTGAGAGAGAGAGAGCACAAGATGGGGGAAGGCCAGAGGGAGAAGCAGACTACCCACTGAGCAGGGAGCGCAATGTGGGGCTCAATCTCGGGACTCTGGGATCTGGACCTGAGCCGAAGGGAGCCACTCAACTGACTGAGCCATGCAGGTGCCCCAACATACCTTAAAATATTAAACATGAAAAAACCCACAAAAGTGTCTATGTGGTGATGCATGTGTGCCCCCCTCCCATGACGGGAATACTGTTCAGCTACAAAAAGGAAGGAAATCCTGCTGTTTGTGACAATTTGGGTGGACCCCGAAGGCATTATGTTAAGTGAAGTAAATCAGAGAAAGGCAAATAATGTTGATTTCACTTATAGGTGGAATCTATAAAATAAACCCATATCAATAACAACTCTTAGAAACAGAGAACATACTGGTAGTTTCCAGAGATGGGGGGTTGGGGGGGTGGAGGGATTGGGTAAAGGTGGTCAAAAGGTACAAACTTCCAGTTATAAGATGAGTAAGTCCTGGGGATCTAATGCACAGCATGGGGATTATAGTTAACAGTGTTCTACTGTATGCTTAAAAGCTGCTAAGACAAGTAGACCTTAAAAGTTTCCGTCGTAAGACATCTACATGTATAACTATGTGCGGTGATTATGCTAACTAAATTTATTGTGGTAATCATTTTGCAATATACACATATACCAAGTTCATTATGTTGTATACCTTAAACTAACACAATGTTTGGTGTCAATTATATCTCAATAAAACTTGGGGAAAATTTCTATTTATATTACTTCTCCTGATTCAACAATCCAGTAGTACTATAGGCATTACAGGAATCACAGGTCTAATAAAAGGAAGTTTTTCATAGTCTTGGAATGTTATTTACTTATTTTATTTATGTATTCATTTATTCGTTCATTTATTCATTTTGTTAACCTTACGGATAAGCTGAATTTGAGAAGCTCCTTAGAACATGGTTGACCGTGTAGCCAAGTTTGGTATAAACTAGTTCTTGGCAGTTAAATCAAACTGCCTCTCTTCCGGTGGTTTTCGGGCAACCTGTTTCATGATACAGTGTAGGCTGAGCCGAGGGGTAAACGGTGTTTCAGGGCAATATACTCAGAGTGACAGGGCTTGTCATAACGTCTTCATGTGAGAACTCATGATGCAGTTATGGGGGAGAGTGGTGCAGTGAGTGTAGTGTCGAGAGCTTGGGCTCCAAGCCATAGCTGCCTTGACTGGAATCTTGGTTCTTCCATCTTTTAGTATTGTTACCTTGGGCCAGTTTCTTAGCCTCTCTGTGCCTAATTCCTTCCCTGTAAAGTGGGGACAGAACAGCTACCTTGTGGGGTGGTAAGGATTAGAAAACAAGCATATCAGGTACTTGACATATAGTAAGCACTCGAAAGGGGAGTTGCTCTTCTACTGGTGATGACGATAAAGACAAAGGGATCTCCTGTGCGGGGAACATCTGTCAAGGGTCTTCCCTACAGTGGGAGTTGTGCTCAGGTCAGAGGAAAAAGCAGCCACTTGATCTTAAATAATTTTTAAGAAAATATATTTTCTTCTGGTAAGCTGCTTTTGATATGTCAGACTCAGAAAGTATTTAAGTTCCACTTCCTTTTTTAAAAAGGATTTATTGGGGCGCCTGGGTGGCTCAGTGGGTTAAGCCGCTGCCTTCGGCTCGGGTCATGATCTCAGGGTCCTGGGATCGAG
>ML097039.1:0-25147 GCA_003697995.1 Taxidea taxus jeffersonii | reverse complement strand
CCCTGGGTGGCTCAGTGGGTTAAGCCGCTGCCTTCGGCTCGGGTCATGATCTCAGGGTCCTGGGATCGAGTCCCGCATCGGGCTCTCTGCTCAGCAGGGAGCCTGCTTCCTCCTCTCTCTCTCTGCCTGCCTCTCTGCCTACTTGTGATCTCTCTCTGTCAAATAAATAAATAAAATCTTAAAAAAAAAAAAAGGATTTATTTTTTGGTGGGGGAGGAGGGGCTGAGGGAGAGAGAGGGAATCTCAGATAGACTCCCTGCCAAGCATGGAACCCGACACAGGGCTGGATCCCATGACCTCGAGATCATGACCTGAGTCAGTTGCTTCAGCTGACTGAGCCACCCAGACATCCCTATATACTTTCTTTAAGCCTAAAGCAAAACGTTTTATTACATATATTATTATCATATAGCGCACACACACTCTACACACAAACGTGTGTGCACACACACGCTGTGTTCCCTTGAGAAGATCACGGGGAATACACCAGAAAGACATTGGTTGGAAGATTCAAGATTAGTCGCCAACCAAATACACGGTGAGGCACAGGCCCTGTCATCAAGCCACCACTCACACGAGAGGTGACTCTCGCCACTTTTACTTATTAATGAGACCTGCAGCCCACACTGCAGTGCCACCTGGGTATTCCTGGTCGAGT
The DNA here is from genome assembly GCA_003697995.1 of Taxidea taxus jeffersonii. NCBI lineage: Eukaryota > Metazoa > Chordata > Mammalia > Carnivora > Mustelidae > Taxidea > Taxidea taxus. The sequence goes on along the minus strand of ML097039.1, from coordinate 24,489 downwards.
ATCTTCCAAAATAAAGGATGGCACCAGAATTCGGAGGCTGCCACTTCCCCTCCTGGTCGGGTTCCCCGGGGGGGAGCCCCTGGGCTCCAGCAGCAGCAGAGGAAAGGCCTCCTGCTTTCCTGTGCCACACGGAGACTCCCCGTTAGCATTCCACAAAGGGCTGCAGGTCCCTGCGTGCCCAGCACATGTACAAGCCCACTTCTTTAGAGAGAGTCCTGAGCTGTCACAATCGCGGCAGGGAAAGCCGCGGCATCATCATGACAGTAACCAGAGCAGCGGTGTAGATGCTCAGGGAGGAGATGCATTGTCTCCTTTGTGCTCTGAGAAGTCAGAAAAATTGTCATTCCTGCTTTCTCCACTTCTCCTCTCCTTCTCAGAAATAACTGCCACCTGACAGGTTTGGGTTTGTTTGTGGTTTTTGTTTCGTTTGTGATCAAAGAAGCCAAAGATCAGATACAAAGCAGGGTCAAGTTAGTACCCCAAGTACCCCATCGATTCCCACTGCTCCTTGAGGTGCCTGCAGAGGGAAGAGGGCTCAGTGGTCATAAAGTACTACCAAGGGGTCAAATTTGTACCCGCACGCCTCGTTACCCCCAGCTAGATCTCTCTGTCCTGCTTTATTTCCCTGTTTGCATCCTCTCCTCCCCGCCACTTTCTGAGGCTCAGGGTACTAACCCTTCTGCACGCATCCCACCCCTGTGGAGAACCCGGGGCAAGCTGCTGCCTTCCCTCTTGCACAGGACTGTTCTGCAACATAAGCCTCTTTCCCGTTATTTAAAAATCACATTCCTCTTGGGAACAGAGGGACAGCAGTCACAAAGCTTTACAATCTCACTGCAGTCTTTCTGAGCAACCCTTTTTAGGAACTTGAAGGATTGCTAAAGAGAGGGAGACAGTTTAGGAAATTCACTTGCCAGTTTACCTCGTTTCCTTTCTTCCTTTTATCTGGAACTGGCTCAATTATCATTCTTGAGAACACGAGAATTAAAATCCCCAAAGACGAAGAAATGTGGCTGGGGATGGAAGAGACAACACAGCCCTTTAGGACCACTGAACCCTCTTCCCTCTGCAGGCACCTCGGGGAGCAGTGGGAATTGAGGCACCAAAGGAAGAGCAGGAGGAGGCAGACTGGACCCCTCTCCAGTGGCTGGAATGACCGCACAACAACAGGCTTGCAGAGTGAGGCTCTCTCTGTCCTGGGTGACTCACGTGTAAAGGGCCAGAACACACTCACTCCTAAAGGGAGTGGACCAGCTAGTGACCAGCTTTGTCTCTTTCTTACCCGGGACTAGCGTAAGAAGCTGACCCGAGGTGTCGCTTTTCTTCTGGCGAGGCTACGGAGTCTGAGGCATCGGGAACAAATTTATCCCCTTGTGTTTCTGTTTCTTTCTGGTCATATGCCTCTGGAAACTAGCAGATGTGCTGGAGGGTCTTGTTGAACTAACTTAGAGAAATGGCCAAGTTCAGCTCATCTGAATTCTCTGCACGAGGGTACTGGACCAAGTCCTGGTAAAGCTTAAGGACGCCTGCGCTTCCCTTTACCACTGTTCGTTCCCGTCCAACATCTCCCTTGGGCATCTCAAGGGGAGCAGTGTCTGTGATCTAGAACGGGGCGGGGACATTCCAGGGTCTCTTGGCTCTATATTTAATATCACCGAAATCTTTTGCTGCAGAATGAAAATATCTGGGAAGGCATGTGTGGGGGGGGTTGAAGTTAAGCAAATACACTTTTGAAAGCGCTCAGAGGCGTATCTAGGATATAACTAACTCTGTAATAATAATAATAAACTTCTATTGAATGGCTTAGTGTATGCCAGATGCTCTTGGAAGGTCGTTATATGAATTACAGCACTATATTTTGGGAACAAATGTATGACACTAGATACTATTATCAAACCATGTTATTGAGGAAAAAAGGAGGCACAGTGAGGTCACATAACTTAGTGGAGGTTCTGTAAGGAGGCGACAGAGCTGGGGTTTGGACTTCAGGCTGTGACTCAGAAGACTGCTCCCCAGGACACACCAGCTTCTTGCAACCACGCTCCCCTTGAGAACGCAGGGCACGCTAACGCAAGTGCCTAAGATGAAGCTCGCAAGGTCAAAATGACTGAGGTAGAGACAAATGTACGTATTTCCAGGATGGTTATGACATTCCGAATAGGTTTCAAACGAAACAGGCAGAACTAACACGATCAGTTGCAGACTGTGGTGCGGCGGAAGGCAGGCCCAGTTAGCTGGTCCAGGCAGCACTTCCGAGCTCTGCTAAGCAGGACGTGCGCATGTCTGAAGGATTTACACGCCCCGATCTGCAAACAACCGCACAGGGTTTCTTCCCAAAGGCAACAGGCACCTCGGGGCTCAGGTGGGCCAAGACGAGAGCCATGGCCGAGGAGTTCCTGTTCCCGAGGGCATTCTGCCCCTTTCCCAAACCGCCCTGTCGCCCTGGCCTGGCCCTCTGGGGGCAGGGGCAGCACCACTTTGCAGGTGGTCCCTTGATGGCTGCCCGCCTTCGTCACAAAGCTGCACCTCGTGTGTTCTTGCTGGGAACGACCGGAGACCCCTGCTTCCTGAGAGTGAAGTTCAGATTCGGGCTGGCAGCAGCACACACCAGCTGCTTCCATACGCCTAGGCCAGAGATGGTCACGGCAGTTTAGAATTTCCCTCCTAAGTGAGTTTTAAATGAAAACTTCAAGTTTTTAAACCAAACACTAATTCACTTTTCTGTGAATGAGACATACACTCCCGTACAGTTTAGAACAATGACATGAATGCGGACCTATTTGCCTCAGACATACCAGGTGCCTCATAAAGCATGACATACCCCAGGGGTTCCCAAAAGAATTGGGATTGGGGTGGCGAAAAGGTAGAGCTGATTCTCTCACTTGGGTTTATTCTATCCTGGTTCTCACTCCCATCCCTCCCCTCCAACTCCTGTCTTGTTCATTAGCTCCTCTACTTGCTCCCAACCTTTCAAGCTCTTCTCTCTCAAGGATCTTTAGGTGTCTTCTCTCCACATACTACTTCCTTTTGTTACAGTTATCGAGGCTCATGGCTTCAAGTCTATCGTCATTATATCCAAATCGAAATTCTGCCCCGACACCATTCTAAGCTGCACACGTGTCTCTCTCAGACTACTTTCTCAGCCACCTCCCACGATTTGCTGGTACTTGGCCCACATCCCCTAGCTTGTACTGATCTAAATACAGAGACATAATCTGACACTCTTCCTTCTCTATTCTCTCATGTCCTATTAGTATGAGTGCTCCTGATTCTACTTCCTAGACCTTCCCTATCCTACCTCCTCTCCGCCCCCATCCCACTGCCTCAGTCCTTATAAAAGCTTTTTTTTAGCTTTTTTTTTTTTTAAAAGATTTTATTTATTTATTTGTTAGAGAGAGAGAGAGCGCGAGCACAGGCAGAGAGGCAGGCAGAGGCAGAGGGAGAAGCAGGCTCCCTGCCGAGCAAGGAGCCCGATGTGGGACTCCATCCCAGGATGCTGGGATCACGACCTGAGCCGAAGGCAGCTGCTTAACCAACTGAGCCACCCAGGTGTCCCCTTATAAAAGCTTTTTGAGTGATCTCCCTATCTCAAATCTCCTCTGCTCTGATATTTTCCATACATCCCCTGCCACCCCAATAATCCCTCTCACTTGTTAACCCAGCCACATTCTTAGGGCTGACTTATGTGAACTGGTCGCTCTCAACGGCTGGCGGTTCACGGATGGCACGGGCTCGGATGAGTGAGTGCCAGACAGTGCCCAAACATTTTTTTTTAATTTTTTTAAAGATTTTATTCGTTTATTTGAGAGAGAGAGAGATAGACAGAGAGAACATGAGACGGGAGAAGGTCAGAGGGAGAAGCAGAATCCTCATGGAGCCGGGAGCCTGATGTGGGACTCGATCCCGGGACTCCGGGGTCATGACCCGAGCTGAAGGCAGTTGCTTAACCAACTGAGCCACCCAGGTGCCCTGGCCAAACATTTTGTATATCACCCTGATCATTACTCCTTTGCTGAGACCATGCACTACTTCCTCCACAGCTCAAAATAACCTCATCTTTTTAGTGTGGCATTTCATGGCTTCTTATTCTCAGGCCAGCGCTCAAGCCACACCACCATGCTGCCTCACCTTGTCTGGTGTCTCTAGAGTAGGGTTTCCTCAATGGGGGTCTATGGGTCCACATGGATTCATGTGGATGCAGTCACAGTGGGGGAGGCGTAATGTAAACTTGCTTGGGAAAAAAGATGACATCTTTATTTTTGCCAACCTCTAACTATAACTTAGTATTTCCTTCAGTTAGGAATATAGGCAACAAACAATAGTTGAGTAACATCTATATTTTATTACCTATAAAATTATGGAAATTTTCAAATCACAGAGAACTTGGTGAAGATAACTAAAAAGTTATTTATACTCACTGCTACAAATTTACAATACTAATTCTGACTACTATTATATCTCATTATTTGATGTGTTAATAAAGGTGCCCAAACTATATACCACAAATCTGTTTTTAATATTTAATATGTATAATTAATTGTATAATTAATAAAGTATAATTGCTTTTTTGGGTAGTAATTTCATGTATTTATTTTATACACTTAAAAACACTACTCTGAGTAGGGGTCCATGCATGAGAGGGCCAAAGAGACCCATGGCACAAAAGAGGCTTAGAATCTCTACCTTGATGGCTTCCCTATCCATCTCTCCATGCATCTAGTAGGCAATTAATTAACTCCACAGGTGTCATACATTGTTCTGAGTCTTTAGAGATACCAAGATGAGAAAAAACATAGTTCCTGACCTGTAGATGGACAAGAGGGGCAAACTGACCTCTTAAATCCTGTGCAAAAAAGGCAATATTATAACTACACAGGGAACCAGGAAAGCTGGGGGAGGGACATCTAACCAAAACCAGGGGCTGGGGAAGGCCTCCTGGAGATGACAATGGAGCCAAGTTTCAAAGGACAGGTAGGATTCAGTCAGATGAAGACAGAACACAGTCTATGATGCCACAAGTCTCTTGGAAGGAACTGTGAGTCTGGTGTATTTGCTCCAAGAAAGGGAAGCAACTCTATGTAGTATTGAAGCACTGCTAATAAATGCAACTGATACCATGTACGAAGTCTCTAGACCTGGGAGGGAAGGCAGGCAGGCAGGCAGGCAGGCAGGCTGGCAATCAGCCCAGTAGATTTTTCAGAGTTAAAAAGGCCCACTTTCCTCAAGAAGATAAGAAGTTCTCTTCACGTGGACAATGGAAATCCAGTGATGGAAAATCTGAATGTAGAACCAAAGCCTGCAGGTGATGGTACAATAGTTTTCTAGGGGGATCAGAAAAAAATCCCAAAGCCATCCACATGATGTAGTAGACTTTTAGACTAACTTGCTTGTGGCTTCCTGACTAGATGGCACAAAGACACATTTTTCAGAACCGCTTTAAAATTTGTTGAACAAGTGAGATACCTTCAAGTGTTTTTGCAACAAAATATGTGAGGCTCACGGATTCTTCACACTGGACGGTCCTGGGTAGGTATGTAGTTTTTGACCGCCTCTAGTTGGGGCTGAAATGGGACAGAGTATCCTTGACTAGAGTATCCAGAAACGGGTATGTCTAGTCTTGGGAACTGGTTTTCAAGTTGAACAACATATCAGGATTGTTTGGAAGGCAATGCCCACCACTTTCCTAAAACTACGTGCCCTTTCGAGTTTCCTTATTTTCTCAAGCAGACCCGGATGTATGTTGATTCAACTTCCACCAATATTAAATTACAGCATGTTTCCTCTTTTTTCATTACAGAAACAAAAAGTTGCAATAAACTTCCTGTCTCTCTGTACCTCGTTTCACTTAGGAACTGGAACTGTGTTATTCTAGTAGAGAGATCAAACTGAGTCAGTACGAAAGATAATCAATTAATGGCAAGGTAGTTTTGCATCATTAAACTAAACAATGCCTCGCTTCCCCAAATTCCACAAGTACTTTTCGTGCTGTCTTAAGAAAACAAAACAAAACTATTCTCTGTAGTTGGAAAAGTTTATTCCTGTGACTGTGTTAATAATAACCTTGAAATGGCCTGCCGTCTACCATTATACCCCCATATTTCTCTTATAAAAGTTTCAGTAAACTTACAGTCCTGACACAGTTACCATAAGCAGACTTCGATCTGGGAATGATTACACTTGCATATGGATTTAACTTAGGACAGGAATAAGTTAGCACCATCTTTTGACCTCTTTCTGAGCACAACATACAAACAGAATCCAGAAATGATGAGTATTTTATAGCAGCTGGCTTCCACAGGTGGTAAGATGGGTTTTAACACATGATGGGTCTCGTCATTCTGCAAGTGTGAGTTTTGGAAGTGGGCTTCTGCCAGTCTGATTATTAACTGGGAATTGAGTTGTTTTTATGAACTTCTAGCCTTGAGAACTTAAATGCATTTTTGAAACAAATTCACTTATAATTTAGCTGAAAAATAAAATACTGTTTTTCTTGTATTTTTACATCCTTCAATGACTGGAAACAGCTGAAAGCCCTGGAGAAAGTGTTTTTCTGAGGCCCCAACCTCCCCCATTCAGCCAGTGAGGGTTTCCTTCTGGCTTCAAAATTTCAATCTCTAGCCAAATGCTATTTTAGAAAAAAAAAAAAAAAATGACCACTATGGCCCTAAGTCAAACACAGATTTTCAAAAGCCCTCTCTGGGTAAAGCTCCTATAGATCAATATTCTGAAAAAATATTTTTTAAAGGAAGTATACATTTTTTGCTTTAAGATAATTGTATTGGGAGGTTCTAGAAATACGAATTAACACTGTAGCAAGCTGAAGTCAAATGTTTCAAAGTTTATGAAGACATTCTAAACCCAGGGGGAGTGTATCTGAGATCTGACCTGCAGACTGTGGGTTCCTGGGCCTGGAAGAGCTGGCCCCTCAGCAGGCGCCCTGCGTTGGACCCTATAGATGTCACAGCTCAGCACTGACCGTAAAACTCTAGGTTAGCACAGCACCCCCCCCCCCCCCGCCCCCCAAGAAATACATAAGCTCATATGTATTTGAAATTTTCTAGCAACTACATTAAAAAGTATAAAAGAATAGATGAAATTACTTTTATTTATTCATTTATTTGACAAAGAGACACACCGAGAGAGGGAACACAAGCAGGAGTGAAGGAGGGAGAAGTAGGCTTCCTGGCCTGATGCGGGGCTCGATCGCAGGACCCTGGGATTATGACCTGAGCCAAAGGCAGCCACTTAATAACTGAGCCACCCATGCGCTCGGAAATTACTTTTAATAGTCTGTTTTATTTAACCTAATAGTCTAAAATATTATCATTTCAACATGCAATCAATATAAAAATATTAGGGAAATATTTTATCTCTTATGGGTACTAAGCTTCTGAAATCCAATGTGTCTGTTATATGTATAGCACACCTCCTTTCAGACTAGCCACGAAGAACCACACGTGGCTGGTGGCTGTCGTGGTTAGACAGTGCAGCTCCATCCTATTCAGAATGGACAGCAGACAAATGATGCCGTGGGAGTACCAGAGCCACCAATTCTAGGGTTCTTAGATGTATTCTCAAACATGGTACCCTCCAGTTTCAGAGACCGGTGCTTCCAAATGTGTTTGTGCAAGACTCTAACATTTGCAGGTAACTGGGTGGCTTGGTCAGTTGTGTGTCTGCCTTTAGCTCAGGTCATGATGCCTCGGTTGTGGGATTGAGCCCACATAGGGCTCCCTGCTCAGTGGGGAGTCTGCTTCTCCTTCTTCCTTGCCTTTCTTCCTGCTCATGCTCTCTCTCTCTTTCTCTGAAATAAATAAATAAAATTAAAAAAATAAGATGCTAGCATTTGGAGCAGTAACTCCCAAATGCTAAATATTTCAATCTTTGCCTTTCTGCACCTGCTTGCAGAGAAATCCGGTCTTGGTGTCAGAGCTGAACATTCCTATTCTAGTGCACTGGAGAATAAAGAAAGACAGGCTGAGTCAATAGGTCATAGTGATGTTAGGTTTTGTCCAGTGTTTTATTTACATTTTGATATAACTCATTATTCTATATATTATTGAGACCTCCTCAGTAGAAGGCCCTAGAGAGAAGCATTGATTCTAGAAGCAAACCTAACAAAAACAGGTGGTAAACTTTAAGTATATACTGAAATCTACAGTCAACTTTACTTACTTCCTATGCAACTTTCAAGAACTACCTTATTTGAGGTAGAAGTAGAACTCTGTATGAAATCTACAAAGCCTGGAGGTCTTACAGACTCTTAACCAATTCTAGCACTTCATGCTCAGTAAATATTTCTGCCCATCTACTTACTTCCTTGCAGCACCAAAGTGATTACCTTAGGTAAGTATGTCCTTATGGTTTCGTTGTCTCGCTTCACCACCTGCATCATTTCTTGGCCCCCAAGGTAGGCAGCATTAGCTACATTTAAAAAAAGAGTCAAACATTTAGAATATACAGGATGAACGCAAATGTCAAACTAATTGGATTTAATTCCCATTCCCACTTTTCCTTACAGCAAGCACTGTCTGATGTGCTAACGTCAGCCACCAGAGCAAATGATCTACGGTGTGATTAAAAGCACAGACTTACAGATAAATTATGTACACTAGGGAAACTGCATGCAGTTACTAATGTGGAACTTTCCTGACCTTTTATGTTTTTTAAAGTTACAACTAAAATAAATGTTTTTTTTTAAGATATTATTTTTTTTAGATTTTATTTATTTACTTGACAGAGATCACAAGAAGGCAGAGAGACAGGCAGAGAGAGAGGGGAGGGAAACAGGCTCCCCACTGAGCAAAGAGCCTGATGCGGGGCTCGATCCCAGGACCCTGAGATCATGACCTGAGCCGAAGGCAGAGGCTTAACCCACTGAGCCACCCAGGCGCCCCTAAAATAAATGTTTATTTTAAAATAGGTTTAAAGGCTCTCTAAGAGTTTTTATTGAGGGTTAGTCCCTTTGTACTGACTGTGTAATGAGCAAAGCTGACCCTCTTCAAGATGTCACATACCTGAGAAAGTCCCCATCTACAAATTTTCATTAAATGTTGTGTACCTTGGGTTCCATTTTGATTGGCATATTATTGTTACATTGCTTTCTTTTCTGTCATCATCTGCCTTGTATATTTGTCCTTTTCTTTATTTTTTAATCTTTTCTCATTTTGTTTTAAGTATGACTCTTGAAATCACAAGTAGACCTCTTTAAAAATGTAATCTGAAAGTATCTCTTAAATAAAGGGACTTAACAGAGTCACATATATTAATATACGAGATCCCTGGTCTGATTCCAGTCATCCTGTTTTGTATATGCTTTGCTTTCTTTTAATTTCCAACTTTCTCTCCCCCTTAGTGTGAATGATGTTTTCTTCTTCTGTTTATTTTAAAGTTCATTTATTTTTTTTTAGTAATCTCTATATCCAACATGGGGCTCGAACTCACAACCCCAAGATCAAGAGTTGCACGCTCTTCTGAGTGAGCCAGCCACGTGTCCCTCTACTATCTCTTAAAAATTTCTTTTCACTAAATAGTCTGAAAGCATGAATTCTACTTTTATTCACTGAGTGGTTAGCTGTACCTAAAATTTTGGAAAAAAAACCTGATATTTTTTTTTATTGCTGTCTGGAATTCATCAGTGTCTATAATCTCTCCATCCAAATAAGGTGGACCCTGGCATCCCTGCACTTTCCTCATGCCTTCCTCTACCCTGTCTCCTCCTGGGGACTGTAGGTAATAAACTCTTATTCCAAAGGCAGTTCTCCATGCCTGTTACTTTACCACAGCTGATTCAAACAAATTCTGGACACACTGTAAAACAAGGAGGCAGAGCTGGTATTCTGGGGAGGTCAGTGCCCTGGTCTTGTAGGTCACAGTAGTGAAGGGGAGATAGCTGCTCAAAGAGGGGCTGGGAGGAAGCTCCAGAGATGAGCAGAGAGTTCCTCTTCAGCTCCAGCTAAGTACTAATTGGCACTATCATGTGGGACACCACTAGAAGCTGGGGAAAGAACTGCCCGAGAGGATTTAGAGGGAAGAGTGCCCAAACTGGGAGTAGCTGCTGTTCCTACCAGCCTGGTAGGAAAATCTTGTAATCATGGTGTATCAACTATAAAACTTGGAAAGGTTTTGCTTTGGTAGTGGGGTAACATTAGCTCTAAACTAAATTCTGTCTTGCAACCAACTAACAATGCTTAAAAGCGAGAACAGAAAGTATCAAACTATTTCCAAATAACATAACTGTCCCATTACAAAGCTCAAGAACTTCTATATAAGTACAAAAATACCCAGCATCCAAAAAGGTAAAATTAACCATGTAAAATATCCCATAAACAGTTATCAAACATGTAAGGCAGGAAAATACAACTCAAAATACGGGAAAAAATTAATTAAAACAGACTCCAAGATGACAAAGATAATAAAATTGGAAAACATTAATGTTGCTGCGAAAACTGGATATACACACATGAAAGAATGAGTTGGATCACTCCATACCATATACAAAAATTAATTAACAATGGATCACAGTTCTAAATTTAAAACTCTCAGAAGGAAATATAAGAATAAATCTTTGTGATCTCAGATGAGGCAATGGGTTCTAAGACATTAAACTAAAAGCAGAAGTGAGAAGGAAAAATAAACTGGTTTTCATAAAAATTACCACCATATGCACTTTAAAGGACACCATCAAGAAAGTAAAAAGACAGCCACAGAATGAAAAAACAATTGTATATCCAATAAGGATCTAGTATCCACAACATATAAAGAACTCTCACAACTCAATAAAAAGACAAAAACTTGGTTAAAAATGGGCAAAAAGGAGCACCTAGTGGCACAGTTGGTTAAGTGTCCAACTCTTGATTTTGGCTCAGGTTGTGATCTCAGGGTCACTGGCTCAAAGCCTGACTGGGCTCCATACGCTCAGCTCAGAGTATGCTTGAGTTTCCCTCTCCCTCTTCCTCTGCTCCTCACCCCCATGCTTGCATGTGCTCTTTTTCTTTCTCTCTCTAAAATAAGTAAATAAATCTTTTAAAAAAAATGGGCAAAGGATTTGAATAGGCCTTACTCTAAAGAAGTACAGATGGCCAATAAGTGTGTGAAAAGATGTTGAACATCATTAGTCATCAAAGAAATGCAATCAAAACCACAATGTCATACCACATCACATCTAATGGATGGCTACAAGAAAAAAAGACAAACAAAAGCCAGTACTGACAGGGACGCAGAGGAATTGAAGCCCTCATACATTGTGGGTGGCACTGTCGATTGGTACAGGCACTTTGGAAAATAGTTTGACAGCTACCTAAAATGTTAAATATAGAGTTACCACATATATCTAGCACTTCCATTTGTAGGCACAAACCCAAGATAACAGAGGTCCGCACAAAACTTTATGTGAACGGGTACAGCAACATTGTTCGTGATAACCAAAAAGTAGAAACAATCTGTATGGTCATCAACTGATGAATGGAAAACCAAAATACGACACAGCCATATAGTGAATATTACTGAGCAATAATGAAGTACTGATACATGCTACAACATGAATGAACCTGGACACAGCATGCTTAATGAAAGAAGCAGGTCACAAAGAGCCACATACTATATAATGTCTTTTATGTTAAATGTTCATGATAGGCAAATACATTGAGAGAGAAAGTAGATTCGTAGTTGTTAGGGATTGGAGGAAGGTGGAAATGGGGAGTGATGGGCATGGGGTTTCTTTTTCAGGTGATGAAAATACTCTAAAGTCAGATAGTTGTCAAGGTTGTACTACTCTGAGTAACATATTAAAAAACAACCACTGAAGAGTGAGTTTTATGGCATGTTAATTATATCAAAATTAGCTTATTTTTATAAAATTGGTATTTACAGATATTGAAAGTTTTGTAACCTATTCCATATATTTGAGAAGTGAGAAATATTGAATATGTTAAGCAGAATAATGGAAGATATAAGAGAGACTCATATCAAACTTCTAGAGATGAAGAATACATCAGATGGGATAACTGCAGAGTAGACATCATAAAAGAAAAATTAGTGAATTGAAGACATAGCAATAGAAACTATCCAAAAGGAAACATGGAGAGAAAGAAACTGGGGTTGGGGGGCAGGTGGAAGAACAGAACCACAGAGAACCACAAGTGAGCTTGAAAGTGGTGTCATATGTCATATACCATGTAACTGTAGTCTCCGAAGGAGGGAGGTACAGAAAAAATATCTGAAAAAATATTAAAATATTACAACCATAAACCCACAAATCTAAGAAGCTCAAAGAATCCCAAAGCGCAAGAACCATGAAGAAAGCTATACCAAAGTACATAATGAATTGCTTCAAACTAGTGATAAGGAGAAAATCTTAAAAGTAGACAGAGAAAAATAATATACAGTTGACCCTTTTACAACATGGTTTGAAGTGTGTGGGTCCACTTATACAGGGATTCTTTTTGATTAATGTAGGACAGTACTGTTAATGTATTTTTCTCTTCCTTATGATTTTCTTAATGTTTTCTTTTCTCTAGCTTACTTTACTGTAGGAATACAGTATATAAAAATGCGACAGGGGCACCTGGGTGGCTCAGTGGGTTAAAGCCTCTGCCTTTGGCTCAGGTCATGATCCCAGGGTCCTGGGATCGAGCCCCACATCTGGCTCTCTGCTCAGCTGGGAGCCTGCTTCCTCCTCTCTCTCTGCCTCTCTGCCTACTTGTGATCTCTATCTGTCAAATGAATAAATAAAATCTAAAAAAAAAAAATGCAACATACACAGTATGTATTGACTGTTTATGTTATTGGTAAGGCTTCTGATGAACAGTAGGCTATTAATAGTTAAATTTTGGGGGAGTCAAAAGCTATATGCAGATCTTTGGCTGCAAAGGGAGTTGGTGCCCCATCCCTCACATTATTCAAGGGTTAATCATATTACATACAGACGAACCAAGAGCTAACATGACAGCAGATTTCCTCCTGAAATGATGTAACTAGGAGACAATGGAGGAACACTTCTAAAGTAGCAAAAGGGGGAAAAGCTTGCCAATCTAGAATTCTATAGTCAGTGAAAATAGCTTTAAAAAATGGAGACAGAATACATTTCCAGACATAGAAAAGCTGAAAGAATTAACTGTCAGTGGAACTACAAGAAATGTCACGAGAAATACTTAAAGCAAGAAGAAGATGGAAATTTTGTCTACACAAAGAGATAAAGGACATCAGAAATAGTAATTATGTGGGTAAATTTAAATTACATTTCTGTTATTTATAGCTCTTTATAAGACAACTGACTGTTCAAGTGAAAATAATAATAACATATCAGGGACGCCTGGGTGGCTCAGATAGTTAAGCGGCTGCCTTCGGCTCAGGTCATGATCCCAGCATCCTTGGGATCGAGTCCCACATCAGGCTCCTTGCTCGGCAGGGAGCCTGCTTCTCCCTCTGTCTCTGCCTGCCACTCTGTCTGCCTGAGCTCTCTCTCTCTCTAATAAATAAATAAATAAAAATCTTAAAAAAACTTTAAAAAAAAGTTTATAAAAAAATAATAATAACATATCAAAGAAGTAAGTATATGACAACACTATCACAATGCAGGAGGGAGAAAGGGCTCACTGTTGTTAAGTTTCTTATGGCATACTTCAAGTGGCATAATATCATTTGAAGGCTTAAAAGTTAAAGGTGTTCATTGTAAATTGTAGTGACCACTGACATAGCAAAACAAAGAATGACTAATAAGCCAATGAAGGAGATGAAATCATAAAAAATACACAACTGATTCATAGGAAGATAGAACAAAGACATAGGAAAATAGAAAATATATATCAAGATTGTAGATTTAAGCCAGCCCAGTTCATAACTATATTAAATATAAATTGTCTCGACATTCAAATCAATAGAGTGGATAAGAAAGCGAGAGTCAACTCTTTGCTGCCTACAAGAAATAGACCTTATATATAAAGACATAAATTGGCTAAAAGTTAAAAAACGGAAAAAGATATATCATGTTAACTTTGGCCCAAAGAAAGGTGGAATGACTATATTAATATCAGAAACCTGGATTTCAGAGATAAGAATATTACCGGAGATAAAGGGTTAATTCATCAGGAAGGTATAAAAGTCCTAAATGTTTATGCACCTCATATGTCTGAACTTCAAAATATGTGAAGTAAAAGCTAACAGAAATATAAAAAGAAACAGACAAATCCACAAATATAATTGGAGATTTCAACACTCATCTTCTAATAACTGATTGGAACAGTTAGAAAGAAAATCAGTAAGGATAAAGAAAATGACACCATCATGAATACTCAACTTTTGCATCAACATGGATGGGGCTGGAGGAGATGATGCTGAGTGAAATAAGTCAAGGAGAGAAAGTTCAATTATCATATGGTTTCACTTACTTGTGGAACATAAGGAATAACAGGGAGGACATTAGGAGAAGGAAAGGAAAAGTGAATTGGGGGAAATCAGAGGGGAAGATGAACCATGAGAGACTGTACTCTTGAGGGTTTTAGAGGGGAGGGGAGTAGGGGGATGAGTGAGCCTGGTGGTGGCTATTAAGGAGGGCACATACTGTATGGAGCACTGGGTATTGTATATCAACAATGAATCTTGGAACACTGCATCAAAAACTAATGATGTATTTTAGGGTGGTTGACATAACACAATAAGAAAAATAAAATAAAATAAAAAATAATAAAAAAGTAAAGGAAAAAAGAAAAAGAAAAAAAAAAGAAAATGACACAATCAACCAACTTGACCTAAGTGACAGCTATAGAACAGTCCCCCCATCAAGAACAGAATATACAGGGGCGCCTGGGTGGCTCAGTGGGTTAAAGCCGCTGCCTTCGGCTCGGATCGTGATCCCAGGGTGGTGGGATCGAGCCCCGCATCGGGCTCTCCGCTCTGTGGACAGCCTGCTTCCTCCTCTCTCTCTCTGCCTCTCTGCCTACTTGTGATCTCTGTCAAATAAATAAATAAAATCTTTAAAAAATAAAAAAAGAACAGAATATATATTCTTTTCAAGTATCCACAGAGCATTTCCCAAGTTAAGCCACATCCTAGTCCATAAAACGTATATCAATCCATTTAAACAATTAAAATCATACAAAATATGTTCTCTGGCCATAATGGGACTAAATTAGAAATCGATAACAGAAAGATACCTGGAAAATCACCAAATATATATAAATGAAATAACCCATTTCAAAATAACCCGAGTCAAAGAAGAAATCTAAAGAGAAATAAGAGAGTATTGTGAAGTGAATACAAATAAAAACACATCATATCCAAATTTGTGGGATATGACCACAGCAGTATTTAGAGAGTAATTTATAAAGCACTAAAAACCTATTTTAGAAATGGAAAAAGATCTCAAATGAATGACCTCAGTTCCACCATAGGAAATTAGAAAATGCCAAAGTAGGCAAAACAAATAATAAATAAATAAATAAATAAATAAATAAAATAATAAATATTATTATTTAATATTCATAGCAGAAATTAGTGAAACAGAAGGTGGAAAAACAATTGAGAAAATAAACGAAACCAAGAACAAGTTCAGTAAAATTGATAAGCCTTTAACCAGACTGATCAGGAAAAAAAAAATACAAGAGAACCATGAGACATAAAACATTATCAATATCGGGAAAGAGAAGTGACACCCTATAGATCTTACAGACACCAAAAGGATAATCAGGTAATCGTGTAAATGACTTTATGCCAAGAAATTCAATAACTGAGATAAAATGAACAAAGTCAAAAATTTTAAGCTTACTTGAGAACAGATAACCTGAAAAGTCTTATATCTATTAAAGAAGTTAAATTTGTAATTTAGAGCCTTTTCACAAAGGAAACTCCAGGGTAAGAGGACTTCATTGGTCCACTCTATCAAACACTTAAGGAAGAAATAATATTGATTTTACATAAACTCTTCCAGAAATGACTACACATATATGGATATTGGGTTTTTGACAGACAGAGGTAGCATTTAAGAGCAGCAGAAAATAGTGGTCTGTGGTAGGCAGAATTCTAGGCTGACATGAATAATCCTTGCCCTTCTATGGTCTCCTCCCTCTGGAGTGTGGGTGACACCTGTGAATCTAATGACATCTTAACCCCTTAACTAGGTTATGCTATACAACAGAGATGACTCTAGGGATGATTATCCTGGTGGTCTTAAACCAGTCACACAGGTCTTTCAAAATTTGAGTTTTCCTCTGGCTTGTGGAAGAAGAGGGAGTCAGAGATTCAAAGTGCTAAAAGGATTAGAAGAACCACTGCTGGTTGGAAGCTGGAGTTCATGTGGAAGGGAATGGAGACTGACCTGTGGGAGCTGAGATGGATCCCTGGCTCACAGTGAGCAAGACAGTGGGGACATCACTCATAAAGCCACATAAACTGGACTCTGCCAACAACCCGAATGAGCTCAGAAGTGGATTTTTGGATGTGCAGGGCCATAAGGGAGGTTTCTGAGATCCGGGCAATGGGGACTCTGAGCTGAGTGGGAGTTATGTAGGAGTTTACTGTGGGATAATTCGTGGAGGTAAAAACATTCATGTTTTAATCACTTTTCTGTAGTATTAGTCCTGAATCAGAAACAATTTGAGAAATTCAAATAACTTATAAGGAATTTTATAGTTCTAAAAGTAATTTTTTTTAAAAAATCAGGGAATATACCAATCTGTCTTTATTTCTATTCTTTTTTTTCCCCTGATAATTTCTGATCTAAGTATGCTTTTTTTTTTTTTTTAAAGAAAGTAACATATTAGTTTCCTTTCCAGTAATTGCTCCAAGGAAGCCATCTTTTTCATTCCTCAGAAATGCTTGTAACACAACACAGTGGTCAGAAATAATAATACCAAATGGACATGTAATTTCCTAAGGGGAAAACACATTTCTCTTGGCAATGACTATCAACAGCATTCTTGGAAACCCAGCAGAATTCAGAGTTTCAAGCACCACAGTGAAGGAAATATCCAGGAGCAGGAGTAATGGAAACAAAAACATGAACATGAAGAAAAGAGAAGGATTCAGAAAAATGTGAATTGTTTACTTCTTTTTCCATCACAGATCTAAGTCCAGGTATAAGAAAACTCACCGAGGAGTCTAATATTCTGGTCTTTTTGCTACTGTATCCTCTGAAACCTGCTTACTAAGTATCATTGCAGGACTTGCCCTCCCAGGATAGTGGCTAATGGAATGAGGAGTGGGGACTGATGTTGGAAGACTGGTAGGACTTTCAGTTCACGGGTGAGATGGCATCACAAGTTCTCCAAGTACACGTAATCTATGAAGGAAAACTGTCTTCTGCTGAACTCCATCACCTACCCTGATGCTATTTCATCTTTCTGGAAAAATCCCAACTCATCTTCAAGTCCGATTCATTGTCTTTTCCCTTCATTACCTAGGCAGAACTGATTCCTCCTTTATTGTCATCACTCATTCTCATGACATCGATTCTCATGACAGCCCTTACTGTGACAGATGACAATTCTCCACATTCGTCTGCCTTACCATGCTGGAAGTTAGCTTACAGGCAGGTGCTTTATTTCATGCATTATTCTTTTCAGGGCTTATCTGTGTACTTGGTTAATGGCAGGTGTCAGTAAGGGTTGTTAAATGAAATGGGAAGGGATTGTGCTGGTGTCGGTTTTTCTGGGGGGTCTGGGAAGCGAATGCTAGGAGCAAAAACCTGCTGCTTTCCTTGAAGTGGTGCCTGAGCTGATGTTACGGTGGAGGCCAGAACTGGAGGCACATGGACACTGGTGAGCGGAGCTGGGAGGTACTGGTATAAGACTAGCACAAATAACTTCAGGGAAGAGGGAGCGTCTAAGAGTTTCTGTTGGGACTGACAAAAATTAGGCCTCATAATGCACTGGTCTCAGCAGTGAGGAAAAACACAGAGGGAAGTAAATCCACAGTGAGTGATATAGTAGGAAGTTTGGGGGGAGACGCACACACAGTTTTCTGAGGTAGAACCCGGGGACTGGAAGCCAAGTTGTCCTGCTGGTTTGGTGACAGGAAGTCTAGAGCCTCCTGTCAGGTTTCACAGAATGTCCCTGTTTGTTTGACTTTGCCATTATACTGGTTATTATAACCATCCATTTAGTCTGCAGTAGTCTGCCAACAGATCATCTTAATGCCTCTGTGACACTGAGTTCACCAAAGGGAAAAACACAACTCAAGGTATATGATTTTTTTTGGAAAAAAATAATACAACTTTTTAGAGTAACAGATAATAGATACATATAAATTTCTTTAGAAAAATATAGTTGGGGGAAACCAGAGGGGGAGACAAACCATGAGAGACGGTGGACTCTGAGAAACAAACAGGGTTTTGGTGGGGAGGGGAGTTTGGGGGTTGGGTGAGCCTGGTGGTGGGTATTATGGAGGGCACGGATTGCATGGAGCACTGGGTGTGGAGCATAAACAATGAATCTTGGAACACTGAAAAGAAATAAAATATACTTTACAAAAAATAAAAGAAAAAAGAAAAATATAGCAAAACTTTCATTGAATCACTGAATTCTAAATCAGAGATGATATTCTAGTATTGTATCCAACCACCTTTTGTCCTAAATCCTAATACTGACCATATACACACATACACATACACACATAACTTTTCTGTCATGTTGCATTTTAGGCTAAATTTCCATGAATTATTAAAGCTGCAGTTGTCTTTTAGCAGTAGATTTTTCTAAGCTACATACATAAATGAGAGAATAGGTAACATGGGAGTCTGGTTTTGTCTTACTCAAAAAATTATTCTGAGATCGAATTAAAAATATTTTGAGAAGAAATATGTGCTTCTTTAGCAAAGCTTATGTTTACTAGTACATGTTTAAAGTTATTCCCATGTAGACCAAGGAAAGGAAAGATAATGAAAGGTTTTTTTGTAAGAATGTATGCAACAAAGTAACATGCCCACCAGGAATGTCCTTTCTATCTGCACTATGTTTTTCTGGTTAGTTAACTGAAAGGAATTAAAACATGAATTTGGTCTAATGAACAAAAAGACTCTGGAATATTTTTTAAAGTTAATTATCTTGACCTGTGATACTGCTAAGCTAAAATATATTTGCTTTTAGCTTTGATCAAGAAATCCAATTTAGCTGTCTCTGTGAAAAGCCTATTTCTCAGGAAACAGAAGAACATCTATTGTAAAGAAATATGCAGTAGCAAACATTCCAGAATTAAAATTAAATGAAAAAACCCGATGTATTTTCTTTAAAAACAACAATTAAAACAATCTAATTATGCAAATTGATCTGATGAATACTGAGGTAAAGTTTATAAAGTATGCTAATTGAATTTGAGCTCCTCTTTGAATGTGATCGGAAGTGATGTTTCACTCAATCTGCTGAAGAAGGCTAGTATGTAGAATCCCAGCCCATAGCAAGTGCCATCTTTGCCAAAAGGGCAACAGCATTTGAAGTACTTGAATATTTTGGTTCCTTGAATTTTTCAGACCTTACTACAACAAAAAAATATGTGTATAAACTAAAGGATACAGAAAATCAGTGTCTATCTAGATAGGGCAGGATTTATTATCCACTATTTGGACTAGCAAACTTCCTCCATTTGTTTCTGTAAGATTTCTACTAGAGCACAGACATTACATAATGTGCAAACACTGCAAGGCCTCCTAAAAGTCAGGCTGGCATGTTAAAGGTCACTGTCTGGATGACAGGAAGGCCAGAGAAACAGGTCTGCAGGGGATGTCACAGATGGCACAGACCACTGAGAATGATCTTGGAGCCAGTCTTCCTCTCTCTTGGTGAGAGCCCTCTCTTTGTGTAACCTAAAATTCATACTTCCAACTCAAGTGGGCTGGCTTGAGGACTGATTACCTCACCATTCATGGGATACGAGTTCGGCAGAGTCCACTATTCATCTGCAAAAGCCAGGATCTTATGAGTGTCGGTGTCCCTCAGCTGGGACCATCTTCCTTTCATAGTAAGCAAGGTCATCAGAATCACCTAAGGGATAGCCAGGGCAAGCCCAGGCAAAGGAGGTTTCTGTGGTACTTGTTGCAAGACGAGGCAAGGGTGATGTGGGATCCCAAGGGGACAGGTAGGAAGAGGCTGGCTAGGATGACTGAAATGCTTGGTTCGGGATCAGCCTAGGGTCACTACTAGGAGACTTGATTAAGACCCATGTAAACCATTAACCAAGAACCCAACGAAAAAAGACAAGTAATTTTTGCCTGCTTTCCCTTTACCCAAGGTTACACAGTCCAAGTGGAAAACGGGGAAAAAAGAGACCCCTGAAGTACTGCTCACTTGAACATCAGAACCAGACCCAGAACAAAGAGAGCAGAAAATCAGAGAAGGGAGGACGGCAGAAATAGCAGCGCTGTGCTCCGAGAGTTTGCTTGCACGTTGGTTGTTTGGAACAGAGATGAAGCCAGGCAGCTGGGAGCTCAGTCTAGTTTAAAGTCTAATCTGCACATAGTATCTAATTTGCACAACAGTGGTTGTGAGGAAAAGGAATCCCAGGGCTCTCCAAGCAGCAATGCGGCTGGAAGGCTCTAGTTGCCTTGAGCCAAGGACGGTAGTATGTCAAGTTTGAATAGTCTTGTTTCTTGATGCCTGCCTGCACTTGGGGCCTCTGGAAGACGCAGCAGGAGGTCAACTGCTACAGCTGGAAGGAAGATTATTTTCTTTCACATGCAGCTTATGCAGCCTATTTCTCAAAGAGGGTGCTTAGAACTCTGGCATAGAAAAATTGGAAAACACCTTTATATAATTCCCTTTTAGTTAAAAACATTAAACACGGGACACCTGGGTGGCTCAGTGGGTTAAGCGGCTGCCTTCGGCTCAGGTCATGATCCCAGCGTCCTGCGATCGAGTCCCACATCGGGCTCCTTGCTCGGCAGGGAGCCTGCTTCTCCCTCTGCCTCTCTGTCTGCCTGTGCTCGCTCACGTGCTCTCTAACAAATAAATAAAATCTTAAAAAAAAACACACAAAAAACATTAAACACTTGATTATATGTCACATGTGTTACACAGTCACTAAACATATATAGAAAAACAAATAAAACTTTCATATACTCTATGTCCTGGTTTGGGTTTAGAAAATATCTCTAAAGAGCTGTAAGGAAAGCACAGGTGGCTTCCTGTCTAATGCCCATCCGAAACAGATGACTTGGGTGAAGTGTTCTATGAATGTCTATGAAATCCTGCTGGTTGCTAATGTGGTTGAATTCTTCTACACCCTTGCTAATTTTCTGTCTTGTTCTAGCAACTGTTGAGAGAGGGGTTCTTAAGTATCCAACTAGAACTGGGGATTTGTCCATTACTCCTTTCAGTTCTAACAGTTTTGCTTCATTTATTTTGTAGCTCTCTTGTTTGGTACACATATATTTTGGATTGATATGTCTTCTGTCTTCCTGATAGACTGAACCTTTTATTTTTATTATTATTTTAATTTTTAAATTAACATATAATGTATTATTTGCTTCAGGGTGAACCTTTTATTATTAATGCAATGTCATTCCTGGTTCCTTTTGATTAATGTTTACATGATGTATCTTTTCCCATTCTTTTACTTTCAGTCTACCTATATAATTATATTTGAACTGGGATGTCTGAAGATAGCATATACTTAGGTAATGTTTTTTAATCCATTCTGCCAATCTTTGTCTTTTAATTGGTATATTTTGACCATTTACATTAATGTAATTATTGGTATGTTAGAGTCTGTATGCCATTGTATTATTTGTTTTCTCTTTGTTCTATTTTTTTGTTTCTCTGTGTTCTTTCTCTTGCCTTCCTACGTGTTACTGAATATGCAGGGGTTTTGGTACTTAGTAGGAGAAGCAGAGAAAAGTACATCCATTCCATTTTCCTGGAAGCAGAATTCCTCAGAGGAAAATGGAGTCCCTAACTGGAAAATGCTTTTTATAATCTTCTCTACAGGGTAAAAAGAAAAACACCAAAAGAAAAAAAACTATAAAGGGAAATAAAATGATTTGTTGACATGTATGTAGAGTAATTTTATCTATGCTTGCCACAATTTGAAGTGACTTCCACTTGGTCTCAAATAACTTCCAAAGGTGTACTGGCCCTTAGAAATAAGGTCTAACTTTTGGTCTGATCAATGACTGAAAACCAGACAGGGTAAGGGTTTCTGACTTGCAGTCAATGCCTTTCTCACGTAGGCATCTCTGTCTCTTCTAGAATAGGAAGGAAGGATAAGGGGCCATACCAGGTCTTTAAGGGGCCTTTCCAACTTTGGTCTTTGGTGTTTTTTATAACTGTCCTTAGTCCTTCTCCCCTTCTGCCTATCTCATCTTCTTCCACTGCTATGCTAGGTCTATAATAAAGAGTGG
Source organism: Taxidea taxus jeffersonii (assembly GCA_003697995.1). NCBI lineage: Eukaryota > Metazoa > Chordata > Mammalia > Carnivora > Mustelidae > Taxidea > Taxidea taxus. Next base: position 2,165 of record ML097039.1, on the reverse strand, counting down.
GGGTTGGAGAGAGTATAGAAGAGACAAAAATTTACAAACACAGAAAATATATTGAACTTTATATTTGCAATCACTGTTTCTTACTACATATTTATAAAAATACCTCACACAACCAATCTGTAGCTGTACAACAGGGCTGTGACTCGTTTCTGGATTCATTCTGTACATGACAGTGTGGCACTCTTTTTTAAAATTTTTTTTAAAAAGATTTTATTTATTTATTTGACAGACAGAGATCACAAGTAGATAGAGAGACAGGCAGAGAGAGAGGAAGAGGCAGGCTCCCTGCTGAGCAGACAGCCTGATGTGGGGCTCGATCCCAGGACCCTGGGATCATGATCTGAGCAGAAGGCAGAGGCTTAACCCACTGAGCTACCCAGGCACCCCCAGTGTGGCACTCTTAACACAGGTGAGCATGGTAAGCTTTTTTCAGGAGTCCTGCCTTTATGGTCGACTGGGGCAAAAAGATGGTAGTAGCAGCTATGGTAAAAGGAAATTTTAGCATACAGGTAGATTTCCAAAGTTTGAACAGTACCCACTATGTGTATGACTGCACAATTCCTGTAATTTCTCTGTATTGCTGTATCTTCATCTATAAAATGGCGAGAGTAAAATACCCAAGCCTGATTAGTTCTGAGGACTACAAGTAAAAGCTTAGAACGGTGCCATTAGCTGCTGCTGCAACTGTCATACATCCTTTGCTGGCGGCTTATTATAAACAAAATATTATATAGACACTTTGCATATGTTATCATGTTTAATCCTACAATAAACTTTTGAGGTATAGATTAAGAAAGGATTGTTTTATTATGAAAATGACTTATAAATAGTCTATAGATTAGTATTAATTAAAAAGGTAGATTACGTTTAAAAAACCAAGGTTGGGGCGCCTGGATGGCTCAGTTGGTTGGGCAACTGCCTTCGGCTCGGGTCATGATCCCGGAATCCTGGGATCGAGTCCCACATCAGGCTCCCAGCTCCATGGGGAGTCTGCTTCTCCCTCTGACCTCCCCTATCATGCTGTCTCACTCTGTCTCTCTCTCTCAAATAAATAAAATCTTTAAAAAAACCAAAAAAACAAACAAAACCAAGGTTGAAGCCAAAAAGTAAAGTAGCAAACATCTCCTGGCACATTCAGAAAATATAATCAACACAACACCCAGTGTTGTATTACCATGACTATCATTTGTTAATTTTATCATTTAAACCCCTCCAAAAACATTTAAAGAGGAAAATAAAAGTATTGCCTATTCACTCTATGGGAATACTGGGCCTGGTTTCCCTTAAGTTCTCACACTGGACTAACAGGGTGTCCCCTTGATTCCTATAAAGATTCCATATATACCATATACAGAATTTTTCCTACCATCCGGCAGCTAGAGTGGAGGATCAGAAGGATAAGTTTTAAAACTGAAGCTTGATGAAAATTAAAATTAAAGCTTCTATTCCTATTTTTATTTTACGTCTAGTTTTAAGCTTTTGGGAGTGAAAAAAAAACCAACAATAATTCCTTGCTCAATATTCACTGACTGTCTGAGATTATTCTCTTACCACTTTCTGATATAAGAATAAACATACACACTTTATTTTTTATTTCTAAATTTTTATTTACTTTTTAGATTTTATTTAAATTCAAGTTAGTTAGCATATAGTGCATTATTAGTTTCAGGGGTAGAATTTAGTGTTTCGTCAGTTACATATAACATCCAGTGCTCATTACATCAAATACCCTCCTTAATGCTCATGCCCCAACTAGCCCATCCTCCCACCCACCTCCTGCCCAGCAACCCTCGGTTTGTTCTCTATAGTTAAGAGTCTCTTACGGTTTGCCTCCCTCTCCTTATCTTATTTTTTCTTCCCTTCTCCTATATTCATCAGTTTTGTTTCTTCAATTCTGCATGAGTGGAATCAATATACAGTATCTGTCTTTCTCTGACTTATTTTGCTTGGCATAATACATTCCAGTTCCATTCATGTCACTGCAAATGGCAAGACTTCATTCTCTTAATCACTGCACAGAAGTCTGTTTGCATTTCTATATACCAATAATGAAGCAGCAGAAAGAGAAATCAAGGAATCGATCCCATTTACAATTGCACCCAAAACCATAACAGACCTAAGAATAAAACTGCCAAAGAGATAAAGGTTCTGTACTCTGAAAACTA
>RCUC01100451.1:0-33871 GCA_003697995.1 Taxidea taxus jeffersonii | reverse complement strand
TCTTACTCAAAAAACTGATACAGCTAATCGAAACTAGTCCCCAGATGTTATTTAGCTCCCCTAAAGTATCCTATCTTAACTGAAACTACATGGGCTTTGGAACCATGTCTGGATTTGAACGAGCTCTGTTCCTTGTCAGTCCTGGGACCTTAAGCAAAGGTACTAAGACTCTCTGAGCTGGAGATTCCACACTAGTTGAAATGGAGTATAAAACACTCACATTTAGAAAACAAAAACAGGTTAATGAATGTAAAAGCACCAACACAGTGTTTTTAAAGTGGTACATCAGTAAATGTTAATTCTCTTTTTATTCTTTCCCCTTTAACTATACCTGAATATCCCATCTATTTCTTTGATAGTTTGATAAGATGGTCTTTTTTTAAAGATTTTTAAAAATTTATGTGTCAGAAAGAGAGAGAGCGATCACAAGCAGCAGGAGCAGCAGGCAGAAGGAAAAGCAGTCTCCCGCTGAGCAGGGAGCCTGATGTGGGGCTTGATCCCAAGACCTGGGGATCATGACCTGAGCCAAAGGCAGATGCTCAGCCAAACGAGCCACCCAGGTGTCCCAACATGGTCTTAATTTGGCTCACTTCATGCACCGCAAGGCCATCGAAACACTAAAGAAATGGTCATTTGAAAGCCTTCCAGCCACTGAACCTAATGTCTAAACACACAACCTCCTCAGTTCAGACACTCCCCCTCTATATTTAATGAAAGTGTTAGTATATTTGTAGTTTCTATCATAAAAAAATTCTGTGATTACTTTGACTCTAAGACTTTTCTTTTTTTTTCTTTTTTTAATATTTTATTTATTTATTTGTTAGAGAGAGAGCGAGCACAGGCAGACAGAGTGGCAGGCAGAGGCAGAGGGAGAAGCAGGCTCCCTGCCAAGCAAGGAGCCCAATGTGGGACTCGATCCCAAGACGCTGGGATCATGACCTGAGCCGAAGGCAGCTGCTTAACCAACTGAGCCACCCAGGCGTCCCTCTAAGACTTTTCTTTTGCAGTGTCCATGCCTTTGTTAGAGCAGAGAGAGGATGTGACTTTGATACTGTTCTTGTTTTTTTGTTTTTTTTTGTTTTTTTTTTTTTTAAAGAGGAATCTCACTACTATCAACTAGTTGAAAATTCGGTATGCTCCAAATTTATGATTTCTTTGTTCCTGAGCTCACCTCTTATTTTCCTGCATCTCTTCTAGTTCTCTGATATTTGATGTGTGGCCTAAGTTTCATTTTGAAAGCTAATATCAACCTTGTGTTGTGGCTCAAGGAGAGGTGTGGTCAAATGGTAGTGGTAGGGAGCCGCACATGTCTATGAAGCACTGAGCTCTCAGCTCCAGATCTGCAGATCTTCCACTATACAAGTGGTTAAACAGACAGCCCAAGTGTAGACTACAGAACAGACTGTTTCTGCTCTGGCCGTTCTAACAGAAGTTCATACATACAGCCAACTTGTACAGGCAGTTTCAAATTTTAGAGATCAGAGATACCTTTAAGAATCAAAATGACCTGAAAATCTTCATAAATAGAGGCTTCAGAAAAAATCATAAACACACACACATACCTTTGGACATAATTCAGAAAGTTCAGTATGGCCTAGTGATTAAGCCCAAGGATCATAGAGTCAGATAGCCTTGGTAAACACCCTCGCTCTGATGCTATGTCGGTATAGAACTTCTGCAAGTTATTTAACCTCCTTAAATTTCATTTTCCTCATCTTCAAAATGGAAATAAACACAAAACCTATCTGACAGGGCCATTATGAGGTTTAAAATGAGATAAAGCATGCAAACTGCTTAGCACGCTGTGGGACACTAAGTGCTTTGTAAATTTTTATTGTTATTCTTTTAAGGGAGTTACAGATCCTTAATACCCATTTGTGAACTCCAGGGTAAGAATCTCTGCTATGAAACGGGGACAAAGTTCAAAGCAATTAAGGACAATCTAGCTACCATAAAAGCAACTAGATCCCACTGAAATAAAACAACTGTCAATAAAAGGGCATGAAGCAAGGGCTACCCTGCCTAGCCCGGAGCAAGCAGGACAATGGGTCCAGCCCTGTCCCCTGTTCTTCCTAAAGAGCACCAGCCTGTACCAGCCACAAAAACTTGGCAGCAATGGCTTCTTTCTGCACCAGAGCAAAACAGCCTTTTGGCTGCCTGAACCCCATAAGGCTATTGTTCTGTTCCCACATATTGTTTACAAGGTCCTTGGTATAAGAAAGGCCTTTAGAAGGTTTAATGAGAGAATATTTAAGTCACCAGTTTAATGACTGACATACCACAACCTCTCAAGAAAAGCTGTCTCTTTCCATGGTTCAGGAGGGAGGGTAACTTGGCTTGACAAAGTCACAGCTCTGGGAGAAATTCCACTGACACTCAGGGGAACGTCTAAGTTATGTAGTTTATCTAAATATGACTTGAAGTGAGTAGGCCTTTGAGAGAGTTTTCCTTGGGGATTATATAAAGATTTTGCTGCTATATTGATATTTTCTCTTAAGACATTTGACTTTTGCTCTAAGGTATCCTATTTTAGTCAAAGCAGAGTCTTAAGCCAAATTAGTACAACTTAAAATGTTTGGCATATCAGGAGACAGCAATTTCAGATACATTAATCTTCACTAGGAGGTAGCCACAAATTGAATAGTACTTGAAGTTTCTGTATCAGATTTTTTTCTTCAGAAAACTTATCACAGAAAACAGATGAATTAAATTACTCTAATATATTCATTTCTGTATCCCCAGCACCTAATACAGTTCTGACACTATGTACAGGAACTTAACTATTTATGGTGTGAATTCGCTATGTAGGGTCTTCATTATCCACTTAAAGAAAAAAAAATAGCATTTACTGATAATCTACTATGTGCTTAAGACTTGCTAAATCTTCTGCAGAGCTAGTTTTCTTAATCCTCACAACAATCCCAGGCAGAGAAAACTAAAGGTTCCCAACTCTCTTTGTAGATAAGGAAATTGAGGCAGAGAATAGTTCAATAAATTACAGATAGATGCAAAGCTGCTGTCAAAACACCCAGGTCAGAATTCTTTATTATCATACCCGGTTTTTCTAGGAGGGTCGCCTTGGACTACCAGCTTCAGAATTAACTGGGGTGCTCTTTAAAATGAATAGTTCTCAGTCTTACACAGAGCTTACTCAATCAATCTTGAGGATGAAGCCCAGGATCTACATTTAAAACATGAACACACAGCATTTTTTCTGTATAGCATTGTTTGAGAACCACTGTCCAGGCAGCATGAATTTCACAGCATGCTTTTGCTACCTGAGCCAGACGGAATACAATGACTCTTATTTTTACTGTAGAGGCACTACTTGTAAGAGTCAAAAAATATTACCACATTTAAAATAAAATATTGAAATATTCTCCACCAAAACATGTCCCAAACTGTTTCTCTACTGAATTGATAAATTCAGTAAATGTAACTGCTTTTGGCCAGGTTTCAGAGATAGATTTTTGTGCTACTCTGTCTTTTTTATAGACTTTGGGCCTGAACTTCCTAACTACAAAACAAAAGTATCTGATTAGATGACATGTTAAAAAAATAAGATTTTATTATATACCAATGACAAATTTTTGCTTTAAAAAAAAAAGAATTTGTTGTAATATTTCTTTAAAGAGCAAATATCTTTAAGATTCAAATCTGTTTCAATAAATATCTGGTAATATGATATGTATTGAGAGATTTATGAACATTTAAACCCATTGACCCAGAAATGGCATTTCCAAGAATTTTACCTAAGTAATTTGTCGTAGGTACAGATTAAGATTTCTATTACAAATATGTTCAATGAACTATACTCATAACAGAGAAAAAAAGGGGAAAACATCAATGTACAACAATTAAAAGAAAGGCTAAATTAATCATTTTATTATAGGTAAAAAGAAATCTATACTACCATCAGCATATCAGGTTTTCCAAGAATACTGAATGATATGGGAAAATGTTCATTAAAAAGGTAAAATAAAAAATGTCAAATATATATATTAAGAAAAATACAGAGAGTCACGTGACATACAACAAGATATATATGGCAATAATTGTTTCAAGTGTTCAACCTCCAGGACCAATTTTGATCATTCTTTATTTATATCTACATATATTATATATATATGTGTGTATATATGTGCATGTTTAAATACAGTTATGTAGGACTATGTGCTTTAAGAACTGATGGAGGAAATAAACCAACATGTTTTTTTTTTTAATTTTTTTTAAAGGTTTTCTTTATTTATTTGACAGAGAGAGAGAGAGATCAGCAGCAGGCAGAGAGGCAGGCAGAGAGAGAGGAGGAAGCAGGCTCCCCACTCAGCAGAGAGCCTGATGCGGGGCTCCATCCCAGGACTCTGGGATCATGACCTGAGCTGAAGGCAGAGGCTTTAACCCACTGAGCCACCCAGGCGCTCATAAACCAACATGTTTTAATAATGGCCATCCCTGATGCTGCATTTACAGGTTATCCATATTTTATAACATATATTTTCTGTAGTTCTCAGTTTTTCCACAATGAACATGCATTTATTTTGTACTTATAAAAATGTGTTATTTCAACACAATTCAGTGAGAAACTACTTTTGGAAATACATTTGTGTTGCAAAATGAAGCATGTCTGCCTTGTACTCCTCACTAACAAAGGGGTCTCTGAAGCAGGCCTCCCCAAGGTGCCCGCCGATGGTAAACTTGGTGCTAACTGTGCTGTCAGGGGAGCTCCAAACTCAAACACTGCTATTATGAGCTCAGGCACACAAAGACATATTGCAAGGGGCAGGCAATGTCAGATTCTGCCAAAATAATGGTCAAGTGACTCTGTGCTTTTGCCCAAAAAGGAAAGTAATGGGGCTGTAACTAGATATTGTAAATAAGTGGTCAAAGGATCCCTAAATAAGCAACATCACATAAGCCTCCTTGCAGCATATTTTTCCTTCTGGGATCCGTGTCAGGCTCACAGACATGAAGGCAGCCAGGAAACTGTTATCTGTTTACTTCTAATTTATTTTTATAACCGTCCATGCCAGCAATGGGAGAAAATGTTTCTTTAAGAGAAGAATAAAAATTGACAATAAACCCTCTGAATTTTTGAAAAATTTTAACAAACCCAAACTTCTACTTATCATGTAGTTATCAAACCTAGCCTCATCAAAACTTTATTTTCAATTGAGTTTGAATATGTATGTATGTGTGCTTGTGTGAGTGGATGGATGCATATATGTATGTATGTGTGTGTGTGAATTGCAATCTTGAGACTTGGCCTCAAATCCTGGCTCTGCTAGTAGCTTTATGCCTTTGGGGAAGATTTTGTAGCCTCTCTACATCTTGGTTTTGTCATCTGTAAATGTAGAGAGTCTTAAGCCACACAGCATTCTGTGAGGTCCACATGGCATCCTGTGAGGTTGGGTGAACGAATGAGAATAAAGTACAGAGCACTAAGCCAGGTACATTTTAAGTACTGAATAAAAGTCAACTTCATCCCATTCCCCTCTAGCATCTGCTTAAACAACTAAACCTTTGAAAATCCTTTATTGTCCCTAGTGAATTCTATTCAGGTGACAATGCTCACTGGTCAAAGAAAAAAAAAAAGAAAGAAAACATTTCTCTTCTTCAAATTCAGCTTTGTTTAAAAAACACAGTGGCATCTATTCAGAAAGGTACCCATCTTATTTCTTTTTAAATATTTCTTTTTAAACCTTTCTGAGGTTTCTTTAAAGCCAATGACAATAAACATGTTTCAACCTCTGTTCTGCTTCACTGTGGACTCTGTGTGTGGTTAGGTTATGAAATAAAAATGGGCTTGACATTACACATGTTGTTTTAAAATGAAAAAATATATATACAGAATGATGTTGATAATTCTGTACTCATTATCCTAATAAAAACACATAAATGTCCAAAAAGAAATACACAATGACCCATTAGGCCTTCCATCTGTTATTAAATAATAGTGGTTAACGTCATAGTTCCAGACAAAATCAACCCTGATCTGAATAAATCTGATATAAGAATGTATCACCAGATGGAGACTATGTTAACCTTATGTATTATTTCCTACCATGATGACTAGTTCTGTAATTCATATATGGACGCTCTCATTGAGAGAAGAGTAACCATTTATGGAGATACACTTCCTACTTGAAAAGAAGGCCACATTGACATACATGTCAGCATACTAATAAAAGTAAATACACAATGAAATTAGTCAACAATCTGGAATCAAGGTCATTCTTATAGTTGTAGATGCCGATCTTTATCTAGATAAAGTGAAACTATTTTATTTCTTTTTCAAAACTCTAAAAATTAAGTATTTCTATCACTCAAATACATAAACAATACTTTATCACAGTGTAAATGTGTATATATGTGCACACACATATGCTTATGTTATGAGAATCCAATTCAATTGTGTAAAAATGATTTCAGTTATAAGCCATAATGCCATATGGCACATTTTGTTGGTAAAAACCTCCTACACCCACACACTATGGCTTTTTAAGCTATTTCACGTACTTGACTTCATTTGATCATAACAGGAACCACAATTTAATTGAAATAAATGCCTCTGCCATGAAACTAAGTCAGTTAATTAGTGACTGTAAAAGCGGTTGATTTATAGGGCTGTCCACTCTGCTGCCATGCTAACTGAGCAAATTAATGACATGCGTCATGCAATGCTCATTAAATTAGTGAACGCTCTCCCATTAAAAGGCACACAGTAAATAAACAACCCCTTTAAACCACAGTTTAAACACTTCACTTAGATAAAAAGTATAAAGAAACAGATCATCTCTCTTACTTTTATACAGAAAACATATCATATAAGTTTATTCTTTGTTAGTTGCATACATTTTGAGGGTTCTAGTGTATTAGCACACAGCACTTGTTCAATAGTTTTAATGAATAAAGAAATGAAAGTATAACTACTATACCTTCTTATAGCAAAATATTTATTTAGCTAAAATCTAAAATAAAGTGGGCAGGCAGTTACTCAGCAATAGCCAAAAAATAAATAATGTTCATTTACTGATAATTTTAATTAAAAGATTTAATTAAAACTTTTGAGGTTATGCGAGACATAAGGAAATCTCAAATGTGAAAAGTATGGGTTTCATATTTTGTCACAGAGTCATATTAAAGAGCTGTTCTTATGATTTATTGCATACGTATATTTATACATACATTTACATTGTAGTGACTCTAGTTTGGATCACTGGCTACTTCAACAGAGAAATTAGAAGCCTTAAGAATGAAAGCTGAAGTTTTAATCTACTTCTGATTAACAATCTATAATAAAGATCAAATACTTCAGAAGTGAAACTCGGAAGTAGAAAATGTGACTCAGTATGTTAAAGATGAATTCATGCTTGATTTTTCCTACAAGATCTTATTGTATAACTCAAAGTCTACACTTAATCAATACAAGGTCAAATGAGAAAAACAATGAAGTCCCTTTGGGGTGCCTGGTTGGCTCAGTCGGTTAAGTAGCTGACTCTTGGTTTCTTGGTTCACCTGAGGTCATGATCTCAGTGTCCTGGGACAGAGCCTCACATTGAGTCTCTTGTCTCTGCTTGTGGATTCTCTCTCTCCCTCTCCCTCTGTCCTGTCCCTGATCATGCTTGCTCGGTCTCTCTCTCTCTCTAAAATAAATAATTATTTTATTTTTATTATTATTATTATTATTTTTTTTTTTTTGGGGGGTGGTCAGAGAGAGAGGGAGAGAGAGGAGAGAGTGAAGGAGCACAGGCAGACAGAGTGGCAGGCAGAGGCAGAGGGAGAAGCAGGCTCCCCGCCGAGTAAGGAGCCCGATGTGGGACTCGATCCCAGGACGCCGGGATCATGACCTGAGCTGAAGGCAGCCGCTTAACCAACTGAGCCACCCAGGCGTCCCTAAATAATTATTTTAAAAAATTGAAGTCTCTCAACCAATGTCTAAATAAGCACTCTAGAGTGTATACTCTGTGATGGTTATCTTAAACTCAGACAAATATTAGGCATGATTTTTGTGAAAATGGAGTAAAGCAGGAGGTGGGCTAGTATTATCAAAAACATGTTTGTGGGCACCATGTAATGCAGAAGAAGACTAGGTTCATTGAGTAAAACAGAAAAATAAGAGGCACTGCCCACATTCTTTCAAGGCTGAAAGCAATTTCAGCTTCCCAGAGCTTCAACAATGGGCTTTTCAGGAAGGGTGTGGTCAAGATGGTTAGACTAAATCGAATACAATAGCTTTTTACATTGATAAAATTTGCTGTCAATTTTTATTAAAGGACTTCTTTTTATAGAAATGGAATGTAGCCATAGCCATCATTGATCAATGATTCCCTCTACTATATATTAGAAACGATCCTGAAAAAAGCAAAATAAGTCAATCAGAGGAAGACAATTATCATGATTTCACTCATTTGTGGAATTTAAGAAACAAAACAAAGGAGCATAGAGGAAGGGAGGGGAAGAATAAAACAAGATAAAACCAGAGAGGGAGACAAACCATAAGAGACTCTTAACCATAGGAAACAAACTGAGGGTTGCTGGAGGAAGAGGGCAGGATGGGATAACTGGGTGATGGGCATTAGGAAGGCAAATGATGTAATGAGCACTGGGTATTATATACAACTGAACTGATGAATCACTGAACTCTACCTCTGAAACTAATAATACATGATATGTTAATTAATTGAATCTAAATAAAAATATGAAAACACATTCAAAAAAAAATTTTTTTTAAGATATTATTTATTTATTCGACAGACAGAGATCACAAGCAGGCAGAGAGGCAGAGAGAGAGAGAGGAGGAAGCAGGCTGTCCGCAGAGCAGAGAGCCCGACGTGGGGCTCGATCCCACGACCCTGGGATCATGACCCAAGCCGCAGGCAGCAGCTTTAACCCGCTGAGCCACCCAGGCGCCCCAAAAAATTTTTAAATAAAAAATATTGATGGGAAAAAAAAAGAAAAATGGAAATTTAATAAACAGGTAGACTGGACCACAGTTTTTACAACCCGTTTTTCTCTCCATTATTGATGCTTGACTCTTGACCTGATGGTCTCCCTCCTCCTTGGTCTTGAGATAATTTGGATTTTAAGCAAGAACAAATTTAAGTACCTTCCTACAGCACTTTGGAAGATGGCATCACACCACCCTTGCTGCGGTCACCTTGAACACATGTCCCAGCTCTGATTACTGGCTTCTGCCTTGTTCCTTGAGTGTCTCTTTGATTTCTAAGAATCCAGTTCACATGACCTTTGGATGTGGGCTTGTGTTCCTGTTTCATCTCTGAATCACATGCTGATATGTATAGGCCTTCCTGAGGTCTCATGATCTAGACCCATGATCTCAAATCTTAGAAGAGAGTATATTTCTAAATGCAAGCACCTATATCATGTATTTAATGAGTCAGGTTATATTCTTGTATTATATACCTAAATATTCTACTTTAAGAGATAAATCTCGAAAGGTTGAGGAAAAAAAAAAAACAAAACAACTTTTCTTTCCACATTCCAATAAATTGTCTTGCTACACCCTGGGCATAGATTTCTAAGAATCATCTGCTCTGACCCACTTGTTAGAACACTGTCATGTTTTCTCCCTAAGTAGCAGTTAGTAGATTATATTACCATCATGTCTGGCCAGAGGGAACTTCTCCTCGTGCCCATTAGGGAAATGGCTTCCATTTACCACCTCCACCCACCTCCCACCAGGGCCCATCCATCTCTGTTTTATCTTAGTGAAACGACTCATCCAGGTTCCAACCTTTCTCATTTTGCCTTACCCTAATGTAATTAACTAATCAAATCTCTCAGATAAAATAAAGATTACTACAGGGGCTAACAAATGGGTACAACCAGTAAAAAGTTTTCAAAGGCAAATATAAAAATAAACAATTGTAATAGCTTTAATAAAGTATGCTTTAATCAATGGGCTGCACAGGGCTTTTTGGTTTGCTTGTTTTTACTGGTTTCTATTATGACACTAACTGAAAAAGTAATTTTACACCTAACAAGTGTCCGCATGAAGATGATATATGAAATTTTATATGTAATACAAAGCAATAAAGAGTATTTATTTATTTACTTATTTTTAAAGATTTACTTATTTAAGGAATCTCTATACCCAACATGGGGCTCAAACTCATAGCTCTGAGATTAAGAGTCACAAGCTCCACTGATTCAGCCAGGTGCCCTAAGGTAGGGGGTGTTTAATAAATGGTCCTGGAATATATGGTTAACTATTTGGGAATAGAATAAACTTAGATCCTTATGCTAAAATAAATTCTGAACAGATTTAAGAATTAGGTAAAAAAATAATCCACAAATAGAGAAAATGCAGCTAAATACCTCTCCACTCTTAGCATAGAAAAAACAGAAACCCTTGTATTGTTAAAGCAAAGAAAGAAATTACAAAAGAAAAAAATCAGGGGGCCTGGGTGGCTCAGTCTTTAAGCATCTGCCCTCAGCTTAGGTCAGGCTCAGGTCATGATCTCAGGGTCCTGGGATAGCCTCTCTCTCTCTCTCCCACTCCCCCTGCTTAATTCCCTCTCTCTCTGTCAAATAAATAAAAATCTTTTTCAAAAAAATCAATAGATTTGTCTATAAAAGGCACATAGATTGCTTTTTAGAATAAAAACTATTTTAATAAGAAAACACATAGCGGGGACGCCTGGGTGGCTCAGTTGGTTAAGCAGCTGCCTTCGGCTCAGGTCATGATCCCAGCGTCCTGGGATGGAGTCCCACATCAGGCTCCTTGCTCGGCAGGGAGCCTGTTTCTCCCTCTGCCTCTGCCTGCCTCTCTGTCTGCCTGTGCTCGCTCTCTCTCTCTCTCTCTCTCTCTAACAAATAAAAATTAAAAAAAAAAGAAAGAAAACACATAGGGGTTAGGATGGCTCGATTGTAAATATTTTGCAGATTATGTGGCAAGAGGTTAAAATTAGTATTGTTTTCTTTCTTTTTGAATAAAATACAAAGGGGTCGGGGGCGCCTGGGTGGCTCAGTGGATTAAAGCCTCTGCCTTCGGCTCAGGTCATGATCCCAGGATCCTGGGATCGAGCCCCACATCGGGCTCTCTGCTTGCTGGGGAGCCTGCTTCCTCCTCTATCTCTCTGCCTGCCTCTCTGCCTACTCGTGATCTTTGTCTGTCAAATAAATAAAATCTTAAAAAAAAAAAATACAAAGGGGTCCTCAACAACAGAATGAAGGTAGAACCAATGAAATATTGTATTTTATATTTTACTTATGGGCAAGCCATTACTGTGCTATATAGTTTGTTTAAAACATTGTATTAAGGCAGTTTCCCAAGGGAAGTTGTCCAAGACTCAGGACAGCAGAGCGTGAAAGGCATAGGCCCTGGTGTCCAGCAGTCTGGGCTGCAGTTCATGTTCCACCACACAGAAACATGATGGTGTGCAGGTGCCTTCACCTCTGCCAGCCTCAGCCCAACTGACCAGACGTCACTGTTCTCCCTGCAGAGATGCCTTATCAACCCTATTTTCTTATAACTAAATGATGATTAATACGGTAATTCCTGTCATCCAGATTGTAAACGGAAAAGTGATAGTATGGAATGGACAGGATGAGATCCAGAAATAAACAAATGCCCTAGTGACAGTCTTGCCATTGTTTTCTTCACTGGACATCCATGCTCTGAGCATAACAATAATGCATAACACAGCCAGGGTCCCTAGCACTTGCATCTAGATCCGGATTAACAGTACAGTCACATTCTCTAGTCACATTATATACAAAAATGTCAAGGAATTTTTTTTGTTGTTGTTGAGGGAGAAGAGCAATCTACTGAAAGGTTTTTACAACACAAAATTCTTTGTTGACTCTGTTGACATTTGGCAAATAAACTAATAAATTACTGGTTACCTCATGGCGGCAAAATTGCTAAATCTAAAAAAAATTCTCTGATTACTCAGTGTCATCTTTAAAAGCAAACAACAGTCCTGCCAGAGGGAAAAGTAAAAAGGAATAAATTTTATGACATAAAATATCTCCATATTTAAATACAATGACATGGAATAAGAACTTCTCTTTAGTTATAATTCTCTTCATACATGAATTCTTTAGGAACAAAGAATGTTAATAGGCAGGTTAACTGGATGTAGCACTTGTTCTGGTAGCATCTTTCTTAATTCCCTCATTCACCCCCTCTTCATCCCCAAACACAGTTACCACACACAGCATACTCCTCATTCTACAGCAGGATGTAAATAATTATTGCAAAAAAATAAACTCATGATTTTATTCCTCCGGAGAAGACTTTTTAGCTTGAAGGAATGTCTGTTTTATAAATTTCTGATAAAACCAAATTATTATACATCCTTCTTTAATATTTAATTCTTATAGAATCTTTTCTGTATATCTTGATGTATTTTTAAGCTAATCCATATTGATTGCTAACATTACCTTTTTCATTTTGTAGAAGAATTAAGTGAGCCAGAGTCATATAATTTTCAAAATCAAGTTTGGTTTATGTATCTAAAAAAGCACTTTAAGGATTTTGACCAGTAAGGGATGCTAAATTATTCTACGTCCAGCTGGAAATCATGGCCTCCAAAGTACCAGAGGAGGAACCATCAATCACTGAGGAGTGGTGTCATAGTGGTGTTGAAAGAATACATGCTCAATGAATAAAGGAGTGACTACAAAGATGGATAAATCAATGGGCAAATTAATGTGAGCACTTTTCTCTCACCTAATAAGGCAAACTAATTTAACCAAGGGCAGAAGTCAGAATCTAATCGTGTTTAAGATATAATCACTATAGGTTTTGGCTTCAAAAAGAGAAAAGCTCATACTACAATAGCTGATTTTCAAGCATAGATGAAAGCAACATAAGGCCATTTCAGAGCTATGTGATGGATGAGGTACAGAAGATAGGAGGTGTTCCCTTTTGCAGTCGAATAAGATTAGAGGGAACTATGAAGGACTCCAACCAGTCCCGGTCATTAACATAGCATCTTTCATGCTCTGTTCACCCATCCTTCTTTTGTTTCTCAATCCCACGGTTCACCCAGATGTTCACACTAATCTTTTTTTTTTTTTCTTTTTTCTTTTTTTGTCTTTTATGTGGCTAGGTTTGTATAAGACAGTTGGGAAACACTATGGAGAGTAAAAACTCACTATGTCTTTCTTTGAAATGATATCATGACTCTTAAAGATAGAAAAGCAGACATTAAATTTTTACCCTAACAATTAAAATGACATCAAACTAGGCAGTAAACAAGCACACAGGTTGTGCAGCACTGACCACCTCACAGTGCAGAATGACGGATATAAAGCACAGGTCAAGGAGCTCCTGCCCTATCCACCATTTGTCACACGAGTACAAAAAAAAAAAATCTTTTTTTTTACATTAAGGATTCATATTTTCAATTGAAAAACTAATCGTTGCACTACCAATATCTTCTAAATTCAAAATAGTGAATATCCAACCCTTTTCCACTTCAGATTCCCAAGGCTGTGGCCACGTTCTCTCCAAAGCTAGCAAGTATTACCATTGTCTTGAGAGCACATGCAGAAAAACACTTACAGGTAAAAACATTTTCATGTATACTGATAGTCTTTGCATACTTACATAAATGGAAATGTGGAACCATAACTCTTTCATTTAAAAATATACCTAAACTAAATTAGTAATGATGCAGTTATTCAATGGAATAATTTTCTGCAGTTAAAAATGAGTGAGAATACAGCCACTTGGGAAGACAGAAAATTAAACACAAAGGTACCATTTGATCTAGCAGTTCCACTACTGGATATATACACCAAGAGAAATAAAAGCATATAGCCACAAAAAAACTTTCACATAAATATTCACAGCAGCACAGTTCATAATAGCCAAAAGCTGATCAAAACCCAAATGTCTATCAACTAATTAATGAATGAACAAAATGTTGTATAGCAATACAATAGAATGCTATTTGTTCATAAAAAGGAGTGAAATACTGTTACATGCTACAACACAGATGAACCCTGAAAACATCAGACTGAAGGAAAGAAGCCAGTGATGAAAGATCATGTATTATTTGACTCTATTTATATAAAACATTCTGAACAGACACAGCTAGAGAACTAAAAAACAGATTAATAGTTGTGCAGGGCTGAGAGTGGGGCCAATGAAGGGGAGAGTTAGATTATATTGGCTTTCTTTGAGGGTGACACAATGTTCTAAAACTGTGATGATGGCTGCACAACTGTGTAAATATACTAAAAATCAATGAATTGTATATTTTCAATAGGTGAAAGGATGGTATGTGAATTACATCTCAGTAAAGCTCCTTCAAAGAAGAACAGGAAGGTGCTTCATGTACAAGCATGTTGTCAAGGGAAAAACACAAGCTGCAGAACAAAGTGTAAAATGTTCTCCTTTTTGTGTAAAAAGGTAGGAATGAATACAATTCATATTCTCATTGTCTGCATTTACATACACTCTGAGAGATACACAAAACTAATGAAAGGGGTACCTGTGAGTACAAGTATAATCTTTACAAATTATGACAATAATAGTAAACATCACCTGGAGAGAGCTCTGTACCAGAACATAAGAGATCATCCTCAGAGCTACACAATATTCCATTATTGATTCCCATAACCATTCAATCAACCTTATTCTGACTGGCATTTAGGCTGTTTCTAGACTTCTATTACAAAAACTGCTGTAGCAAATCTTTGTACAGGTATTTTTTCAACTATACACTAGCATATAGGTAAATGTTAAAAAGTAGAATTGCTAGATTAAAGATAGACCACTTAAGTAATCCTTAAAGTAATACAACTAAAAAATACCCCTTAAATGTGTTACAGCTATAGCAGCTGTTAAACATCAACCGAGTTTAATTATAACTATTGAGAAAAATACATTGTTCTGGAAAAGATTAAATGAAAATTTAGGATGTTCTCATTTTCTGTTGTAAGCACATTAAAGAAATAGCACAATAAGCTCCTTATAAAAACATTCAGTCAAAACCAAATGGTTTGTTCAACATAAGCTCTAGAACTTGAGACAGAGAAGCCTCCTCCTAATAGGCATGAATTTATTTGAATTCATTATGTGGTTTCCCAAATATTGTGCACATTTAAAGTGACCTTTCAGCCTCAAAGTAGGAGGCTTAAAGCAAGAGGGAAGAAAATCAGTTTCAAATAAGATAAACATCAACTCTAAGTCCCAAGTACACTATATAGAGTCCAAGAAGGCAAAACTGTCATCAAAAGAAATAAAAAGCATCAAGGTAACAGTAAACTTGATAAAATTAAAAAGTGTGAAGTTTTGATGGTACAAAATGATATTGATGAGTGTTCATGGAACACAGGGCTATATCTGAATGCATTCATCTTTTCCTTCCACTGTCTCTGGCTCACACTGAAGTTGTTTCTGAAGAGTTCTATTTAGCTGCATTATCTCTGCTTAAACAGACATATTTGGGCAGAGTAAACTCTGTTATTCACTATGGTCAATGAATGTTAAGCATTAACTAAGAAAATGGGTAAGGTTGACAGAATATATATATATATATACACACACACACACATACACATATACATATAGTGCATATGTATATATACATATATATCTCACACTATCTATCTAATGTTCTATCTATAGTGAATATTGGGATGCCAGAAAAATTAGAATGTAATCTATTTCACACTAAAACCTTAATTTACTTAACTTTTGGTTGTTATTGTTCCTTTTACCATTATTATGTTGTTTTATGATGCAGAAAGTAATTGAGATTTTGGAGGATGAGCAGAGAATTATGGCTGTGGTGATAATTAGTGATGGGTTTTGGTTAATACAGGCCAATAGTATATTTGCTGTTTGAAGCTAATAGAACTTATTCATGCACTATCTGAGGGTGGCCAGGGAAAAGAACACTACATACAATGAGAGCAGTCTTGCCCATTAGAAGTTCTGCCTTTTGCACCATTCATCTTTTCACAGTGGGACATCCTATTATCAGCTGAAGATCAACATTATTTATATATGCTTTGGGAAGATTATTCCAGCCAGTTTGGACAACCATTTTTTATATACATATATCTACTAACCAACTACATATTGAAAACTCAAATCTTAATTAAATTAACCCATAGCACCATTAGGACATTGAAATCTATATACTCATAGCAAGAGACAATTCAGTGTGGGTTGTCTCATGGGCAACTTGCTACCTTAAGTTAAAGAAAATTAACCATGAAAAAACACAGATGTTACTGTTGCTTTTTAAACGTGATCACAGGACTAAGTAGTTCTTATCAATTTCGGGAAGTTCTTTCTTTTCCTTGGCTGGGAGAGGCACTGGAAAGCAGAGATCTTAAGCGTACTGAAAAACGCCCTTCAAATCTAGGAAGTCAAATCCCAGAAGGCTCTTAAACTTTGCCTAAAGAGGAGAGATTTACAGTAAAGCATCCTGAGGGCACTTTTACTCTAGGAGGCTTTCTTTCTATCCCTAAATCAAGTTCATTTTCTCTGACTTTGGCCCCCTGGGGCTTGCAGGAACACATTCTAGCACAGAGGTCAGGGTCAGATATAGACAGAAACAATCCAGACAAAGACGGACACTGAGGATTGACAGTGGGAAACCTATCATTTTGGGATTTCTGACTTTTCCCTGCAAATGTGAATGTGAGCAGCATGTAAATGCAAGATCTTTAGAGAGCATTCTCTCATTTCTTTTCTTTTTTAAATGATTGCAAAAAAGATGGCTTTCTTTCTGTTCCTCATATCTACAAGATAGATATTCAAGGGTTTTGTACTATAATCCTTTTCTATCTGATTTGTGCTTTTACTTTAGTTCTTAGCTTCTCTGACTGCTAACAAGTACATCTCCAACACATGCATGCACACACACACCCCTCATTAACTCAGTCCTCTGTGTATTATCTTCACTGCATTTAACAATATTGGAAATCATTTTATTTGTTTAATTATTTTTGCTCAGTAAGCACCATGAAGGGAGGGAGGCACTATCATATCTCTAGTGCCAAGCACATAAAGGGACTAAACGTATATATTTTCTTTATAGAAAGATACAGAAGTTACCCAATACAAAATTGTAGAAAATTATCTTAAATAAAATGTCTTTTTGAATTTTAAAAAGAAAACTATTTATATCTCTATCTTTTTGTGACATTGTTGTAAGCTACTATTGAAGTAGATAGGAATCATTAATGTATATTAATGAATGAAACATAAAGTAACATAATCCTAAGTAATACAGTACTTAGAAAATAATATATATTTTTAAGAAGGCTATCTCAAAGAAATTTCCAGTCTAGATTTAGCTAGAAGTGAAGTGAATTCCTTCCATATTCATGTAAATTGATGTAAAGAATGATAAGTTTAAGTCAAGATTTACACATATTAACCTTCAACTTAAATAACTAGGTTTTACCTACAGCTGTCATGACACTTTCTCAGCAAAATTTCCATTATCATTTCACTTGAGAAAGATATTATGTGAAAATCATATATATGTCATATCACATATCATTTTGGAAAGGGCTAAAATCCTTACATCCTCGAATAGTAACTTGTATCAAAGCATAACTTCTGTCAAAACTAACAACTTTATGTTATGAGAGCATAAACAAGAAAACCTTAATGGGAGTTTCTTCCGTTCTGATAATAATAAACTGGTGAATATTTATGTGGTTTGCTGTGTGCCTGGCTTTGTGCCAGGCAAGCGCTCTCCATGTATTTTTCTACTGAACCTTCATGGGAACCCAATGGGTAGCTTCTCCCCTCATCCAAAATCCCCCAGTTTGTGAGTGGAGGACCCTAGTTTTGAACTCCACTGGCTTCAGGAGCTGCTCCATCTCTTGAGTACATAAGTTGGCAAATTCAAATTGCCTTTGAATTTCATTAGCTCACCTCGAGGAGCTCATACACTACTTTCCAAGGACCTAAAGAGACAGAGATATTTTGAATGTAGTGAATCAGATAAAGTCTGGTATCAAAATGATGTCAAAGATTAATACTACCCCTTAACTTATACATGGAAGAAAAGGAGTACCTACATAGGACATACAGAACATGGCCTTTTGGCCTATTCCTGGGAGAGGAAACTTAAACATGTGACACCAAACTTTCTAAGTGCTTTTTACTTCTGCCTGCAAAAGCAGGTTTCTCAGATAACTGACAAAAAAAAGATCTCCCTTTCTCTTAAAGATTCCTGATTAAATATCTTTATATGCAGCAGAATTTCCCCCTTCACCTGACAGTAAATTCAACTCAGATCTTACTTAGAGTACTTCCCCAAAACTCCTTGAAGTCACCAAAATTATTCTGAGGAACCAGCCCTTGTTTTATAAGTATTACTCGCCTTAGTCAGAACTCACATTACAAGGGGTATCTTCTCTCCAGCAGTAGGAATTAATTTACTCAGGCTGTTATAATGAAATCAGAAATGGCTAGGACTGAGACCAAACTCCATAGTTTTCAAGGATTTAACTTCCTTTCCCACCAAACGTTTTCACAAGTTCCAAAATGACTTGATACCCAAGATGCTACCTTTCCTTTTGACTCCCTGAATCTACTCTATCTTAGCCAGAATAAACTTTCACCCATTTAAAAAAGACTGTCCTGAGCATATTTTTTCTTTTTTTTCTCTTCAAGTATATTCACATTCTAAATCAGAGCACTAATGAATATAGAAAGTCAAGGAAGACTTTAAGGCAAGTTTTTATTCAGATATATTTGAGAAGACACTAAGGTATTCAATTGGTATTCAATTAAATCTTACCTTGAAGGCTAGAACTTCTTTATGTGAACTGAAACTTACAAAGGAGGTTACACCTATGAAATATTTAGGAAGAAACTGGGAGAACACAAAATGCCTAGAGTGACTGGCACCACCTTTAAAATATTTTGGGAAGCAAGTTGCAAGTGTAGATTGCAGGTGTAGGTCTATATTCTGTACTCTTTCTACATCTCTTATGTATTTATTCACTAACACACAAATGGCATGAATTATGGAAGCAAATGTGTTTGTTTTGTGCTTTCAACAAATTATCTAGTTTATTATAGTAAATTATCTAAAACTTCTTTGTGTATCAGAAATTCAAGAATTTTTGACTACAAAATTACACAAGTGTGGATGTTAAAAGGATTCTACATGAAATTACCAGCACTTTATAAAGAAAGTAAACTCACCAATAGCACAAAACCAGAAGTGGAAAAAACAAACAAAAAAAACCGTCAAAAGTTAGTTACGTAAGAAGCGATGACCAAGAGTATAAAGTTGGGAGAAGGGAGAAATTCAAGTATGACATCGCTTATAAATTTGCTAAAGTCTTATAAACAAAGTTCATGAACAAAATAGCATAGTGTTTCTGACTACTGGCTAAAGTTCATAACAGTTGTTTATGGAATTGCCTACAACAGGTACTGAAGAGACAGGGTATACTAAATGGGGTGGGTTCTGAAGGCAGACTGTGTTCCCAACTAGCAGTAGTGCCAGAGCTGTTACAACTGCACAGAAATGCCAGTAGTCTAGATGTGGACTAAGAATCATGTAATAAGGTGGCTCATTGTGAAAGCCCAATAATAATTTGATATTCTGTTGGCAAATAGGTTTTTCATTGTTCTCTTATATGGCAGTCATAATCCTTAAGGGCGAATACTTTACAGTGAACTGCAGTGGGACATGAATGACATTTTCTTCCGATTTTTGACATGGGATCTGTCTTTGACAATTCTTTCAAAAGCTCCTATTAAATCCCTGTTAGATAAAATGGCCTTACTTAGATTAATTCAGTTAAAGCCATGGCTTATGCATGATGTTTTACAAGAATATAATTGGGAATATAACTATAACCCAACCATGGTAATAGTAAAATGAGTTTATTTAGAGAACAGGCAAACTAGCTAGTAGCGGTTATTTGTAGAATGGAAAATTAATTTCCTTTGTAGTGAAACAAGGTTCTCAAACATTTTACAACATTTAACTAACATCTATAAAAATAAAAGTCTCCTGGAGATTATCTGTAAAAACAGATGTTTGACAGTAAGTTAAATTATGTCAAATATTAATTTTACAAGTCCTTTTTGTTTAAAATTCACTTCTTTCTAGCTATTTTTCCTGATGTTCCTTTATCATGTTCGCTTCCTATATATACATTAAAATGTCCTAGTTTATATATTTTAAGTTTGAAAAATTAAAGGATAAATTCATCTAAATAAAAAAGAAATTTGTTGGTCTTAAGGTTTATTTAAACAAAATAAATTTAAATATTTAACTTGGCTAGCACAACCTTGTTAGAAGGTGATTAAATAAACAATTTATTTAGAAAGAAAATATCCCTCTAACCCAGGGAAAATATTTTGACCTAAAAAATCAAATATTGCAGATTTATTTTAAATTAACCCCCCCCCACACACACACAATTCCAAGCAGTGAGAATAATTTTTAAATTATTCTGGGGGCACCTGGGTGGCTCAGTGGGTTAAAGCCTCTGCCTTGGGCTCGGGTCATGATCCCAGAGTCCTGGGATTGAGCCCCACATCGGGCTCTCTGTTCAGCAGGGAGCCTGCTTCCTCCTCTCTCTCTGCCTGCCTCTCTGCCTACCTGTGATCTTTGTCTGTCAAATAAATAAATAAAATCTTAAAAAAAAAATTATTCTGTTCACCACTGGATTTCGGAAAGCAAGTGAAACACTTTTAAACCCTAAATGTTCTTCTTATAATGAAACTGTAAAGTATGCCAGAGATACAGTAGTAGGTAAAACTAAAAATCCTCTGCCCTGCAGGAATATTTTAGAAAGTCACTAGACTGGAAATTTTATGAATGTGAGGGCTATATATTTTATCAATGTCTCACTAACAGCCAGCAGGATGCCTGGAACAAAACCATGTTAATAAACATTGTTAAATGAAGCAATGAAAAAGGTTACTTTACTTTTGCCACTAATAGAAAAGCTACAGAGATAAAACTCTTCTTTAATGACTGCATTTTATGCTATAGAATCAAATGGTCCCGTGGCTAGAAATTTTTTTTGTACAACAATAAAAGCAAATCACTTCCTCTTTCATTAAGGATTAGGCCTTAATTTCTTAACATTCCAAATTATTTAAATCTAGAAATGTGGTAAAGCTAAAAGCTAACTTAATAATGGGGAAAGTTCACAGTATAAGTAAGAATGCTAATCCTGAATTTGGAGATCAGTGGTCAACTCCATTTATGAGGGCTCTAGACCAAGCTTGACCCTTTGACTCAGCATCTGGGCTGTGAAATCTGCCAGCCGTTGACAGCTGTGATGAGCTTCAAAATGTTCACAGTGGGGGCGCCTGGGTGGCTCAGTGGGTTAAAGCATCGGGCTCTTTGCTTTGCATGGGGCCTGCTTCCTCCTCTCTCTCTGCCTGCCTCTCTGACTACTTGTGATCTCTGTCTGTCAAATAAATAAATAAAATCTTAAAAAAAAAAAAAGTTCGCAGTGAAGCTGAAGTGAGCCTGGGGAGGGGTTGTGTGGTTGTAACACTTGTTTCCACTCAGTGTCTCAGCTGCCCATAAAAACCACTCCACGGACAGAGTAGAAAGAAGTCAGGGGCGCCTGGGTGGCTCAGTGGGTTAAAGCCGCTGCCTTCGGCTCAGGTCATGATCCCAGGGTCGTGGGATCAAGCCCCACATCGGGCTCTCTGCTCTGCGGACAGCCTGCTTCCTCCTCTCTCTCTGCCTGCCTCTCTGCCTACTTGTGATCTCTGTCTATCAGATAAATAAATAAAAAATCTTAAAAAAAAAAAAAGAAGTCAGCCATGTTCCCTGGGTGATTAACATGGCAAGACATATTAGCATTTTCTGCTTGCACTGTTCTTTACTATTTGATGGTGCTGAGAGGAGTCACTCAGGCAAGGAGAAAAATGTTCAGGAAAACTGGAGAGTGCAGATTCTAAAGTGAGAGACAAGACATGTGAGAGAATGGAGAGAAGTGCTGAGACTAGAATTACCAGTGGGGATGGTAAACCATGGGGGAAACCAGGGGACAGAAAACATCCTCTCAGATACGTTACAACTGCTTGCACAGAACGTAAACTCTGTCTCACAACTCACTCTGGACAATGGCTAGTAGAGTGGCATCTGTTAAAAACAAAATTAAAATGGGAACAGACTGTAACATTTCCTTTGTAATATAGAACAGCTCACTGCTCTTCTCCCTGCACGCAACAGGCAGATACTGAATGCCCACAGTGGCAGAGGCACCTCGCTGAGCCCACCTTCCCCTACAGCATGCTCACAGTCCAAGCGGAGAGGGGGGCCACACGGCAGACCCCTGCTGCCATGCCACAAGGGCACTCATACGGAAATGTACCAGGTTTCAGGAGCACACAGAGAAGACAGTTCTAATTCTGAACGTGGAGGTCTAGGAAGGCTTCCCAGAAGAAATGTCCCACTGGGGGCAAATCTCAGCAATGGCATTTGGACATGAAATTTTATTCAAACACTTACAGTAAACAGACAACAGCTTTACTGCACATAATCTTACATACCAAATTATGATTGAAACAATTAGCACATCAGACCCCTGGGTGGCTCAGTTGGTTAAGCATCTGACTTTTGATTTCATGGTCTCAGGGTCATGAGATTAAGCACCCCCCATTGGGCTCTGTACTCAGCTTGAAGTTTGTTGGAGATTCTCTCTCTCCTCTTCCTCTCCCCACCCCCGCATGCTCTCTCTAAATAAATAAATAAATAATGATTAGCGTATCTCATTTTCACCCTGAATTTATACTTCAAACCAAACTATGCAACAATGTATGAATTACATACATATCAACATGGGATAAACTCTCAAACATCATTTGGTAGGAAAAAAAAACAGACACAAAATAGTATACACTGTATTACTACTTTTACATAAAATCCAAAAGCAGAAAATAATAATGTGTGATCTTTGAAATCAGGGCAGTTGTTACATCAAGAGGGTGTGGGCAGTGGCCAAGAGGGGCACAAAGGTGGCTTCAGGACTACTGGTAATAGAATTTTTAATCTAGGTGGTGATGACAGGGGTGGCCATTGATAATTAAAGTCACTTTTTTTTTCCTTTTATTTACAATATCCAGGAAGAGTTTTTATGCTTTCTGGTATTCATGTGTACTGTGTTCTTCTCTTCATAGGTGACAAATTACTAAAAACATGTCAGAAATTTCTAAAAATTACACATTTGTATGCCTATATAAACCCTGCTTTTGCTACAATGGCTTTACTTGTATGTAAATTTAGTGGCAGAGTTTACACATAAAGCATTATTACGAGGTCACCAGGGCCACTTAGATGGCAACAGTACAGATTTTACCAACTGATGGCAGCAATTTTTGTCTCCAAGCCCCAAAGCAGCATCCAGTACTTTACTGCATGTGGCTATTACTAATTGACAGAGATGAAAAAGGTTAGCCATCTTGGCTTTAAACAATGGGGACTAATACTTTTGTCACGTACGTGAGAATACATGAGAAATGCTTTACAATTATGGAGAAATTTCAGGTGCATTTCTAGGGAAGGTATAATTTCAGACCTATGTATATAAAATGATTTTCCCAATTACAATAACATCTTAATAAAGGCATGTTTGCTAAAAGCAGGCTTGCCTTTTGAGTTTCATATTACCATAGAAACACTTACTGATTCATATACAATTAGACTCAGTCTTAACAAGAAGACACAGATAAATAATTGGGACTAATTTTTCCAAGCAAGGGACTCGGGGAATCTTTAGTGGGCCAATTTTTCCCCCCAGGGTGATTTGCTCCACTTTCAATCACACCTTTTAACCCAATGTACAGTGGTTAATTATAACAAAGTAATGCTTTTACACATTCTTACTGGTATCTATTCATGAAAAAATAAGTAGACACCAGAGACCACGGAATGCTAATTGCCAGCTCTCACTAGGCCACTGCATTCTCTACATTTCTAGCCCTCTGCTTCAGAGGCCATCCTGAAGTAACACTCCAGGCCCCAGGAACTGATCTTCTAATCAGATCTCATTTTTTGCCTGTTGTCTTTCCAGAACCAGAGAAAGAGGCTGAAGCCCTCTTTGCTGAGCTAGGAGGAAAGGGTAAACTAAACAGGAGTTCTGCCCAGCTCGGGGCCTGTTCAGGAGGCTATGGAGAGAACAACTGGAAGTGACACAACCAGGAATAGGAGGGGCAGAGCAGTGGATTGGACTAGGGAAGGGACTAGATCAGGTAGGGAAGGCCTGGCAATGAGACTATGGTAAGACTGAACCACCAGGCAGCCCCGAGTAAGAAAGTTACCCTGAAAAAGTCTCTACAAATGCATCCCGGGATAATGCCCAGGCACCAGTCCTTCCTTTCAGATTAAAAGCCTGCTGGAACTGCTTCCCTAGAGGATTCTGACCAAAAAAAAAATTATTTTGAGATTTATTTATTTTTTTGACAGAGACACACAGCGAGAAAGGGAACACAAGCAGGAGGAGTAGGAGAGGGAGAACAGGCTTCCCTCACGTAGGGCTCAATCCCAGGATCCCAGGATCATGACGTGCGTGAGTCGAAGGCAGATGCTTAACAACTAAGCCACCCAGGCACCGCGGATTCTGAACAATTTTTAAATGACAAAATCAGAGATGTTTTAGCTTTCAGTGGGCCACTACTTACACTGCCACCTTCTCTGTGTACTTTGTTTCTTTAACCCATCCGAATAGAAGGATGTCTTCTTTGAATCAGAGTGTTGGTATGATTGATTCACAAGACTGAGCTTTGTATAAGTGCTCAGTTCTCAGATACGCCCGAGAAGGCTTCGTTATGGAGAAAGAGGCCTTACAGATTAAATCAGTTTTCATATGCAGAGTTCTTGATTTTTTAAGAAGTCACACAAACATTTGTCAAACAAGCTTGACAAATGCATCATACGAGCTAACATTTCCGAGGTGCTCACAGGAGTCAGCCAATGTGCTAAGGACAGTAGGTTTAGTAACACAACTGAGAGATGAATATATGTATCATCCTTAAAAGTAATCTTTTATAATTTTTCAATTATAAATTAAATCCATGAAATTCTCTTATTTGTCATGCAACTGTAGGTAAGTCAGCTTACTTCACAAGGCCTCAGTGTTCTCATTTATAAAACGAGGAATAGTAATAGAAACCTCACAGGATTTAAGATGAGGAGCTAACGGTATCATTCCTGTCAAATGCGCAGCAATGTGCCTGCCACATAATAGTAAGTATTCAGTAAATAGTAATTACCACTCTTTTTATTACAGTGATTACTATATTGGGGGACCAGAAAGGGGTGAAGTTAGAATTTCAAGACATTAATTTTAGCTACTTAATTAACTATATGAGTTCCAAAAAGTTTAATGATCAAGTTCAGTTATCTGGTGAGGTCTTTGGTCAAAACAATGTCTTGCGTTTCCTTCAGGGGACTGCTGGGATATCAAACTCCATTCCCCTCGATGCATAATCCTCCAATACAGTTTTTGAGAAGTGAGGATATAATTCTCACTGTATTGGTTAACTTCACAGACACATCTTAGAATTAGATTAAAAAGTCCCATACAAACTGTAACAGCACTGCCTTCACACACTTCCCTGACAGACTTTTACTTGACCTCATCTTCATTTTTGAGTTTTTTAAAAAATTTTATTTATTTATTTGATAGAGAGAGAGATCACAAGTAGGCAGAGAGGCAGGAAGAGACAGAGGGGTAGCAGGCTCCCCGCTGAGCAGAGAGCCCGATGCGGGGCTTGATCCCAGGACCCTGAAATCCTGACCTGAGCTGAAGGCAGAGGCTCAACCCACTGAGCCACCCAGGTGCCCTGCATTTTTGAGTTTTTAAAAAGGTATTTCTCCAGTATAAACCTTTGCCACATAAGCACTGACATTGATTGTTTCTAACAGTTTTTCTTGGCCCTATTTGACTAGAAATGTTAAAGACTAGCAAAACTTTTCTGCTTCCAAAATGGGGTCAGGGATGGGAAGAATCAGATTATAGGTTACTCTCTGTGGTCCCTTTCATTTCAAAGGGTTTATGGTTCTACGGACTGGTCAAACGCCAGAGAGGAAGAAGGCAGTGCAGTTTATAGTCTGACTGAGGGAGAGAGTCGATAAACCGAATGCATTAGGAACTAGCTAAATTTCCAAAGTAGGGAGGTGTGTCAAAGTCCATTTCTATTTTTTGATACATATCTATGGTCCATGATTAAAGACTTGTATGCAAATCTGAGGAAGAAGGAAGACAAAATATAAAGATGTTCTTTTTTAAAGTTTTTTTAAAAGATTTTATTTATTTATTTGACAGACAGAGATCACAAGTAGGCAAAGAGGCAGGCAGAGAGAGAGGAAGGGAAGCAAACTCCCCGCTGAGCAGAGAGCCTGACGTGGGGCTGATCCCAGGACCCTGGGATCATGACCTGAACTGAAGGCAGAGGCTTCAACCCACTGAGCCACCCAGGCACCTATAAAGATGTTCTTGAGATGCACAAGCTTAAAAGGAGAAATGACAAACCTAGGACAGGAAGGAAAGGTATGCGCAACCCCAACTGACTACTTTTTGGAATACTACGAAGCAGAACACTGTGTCACCAAGACAGTTCAGAAAGTGGAGAGAAGCCAATAAAACAAGGATAACAACAGCAGTTGGCATTCACAATTAGACCACATATCCTTTAGCTCCATGATTATAAGCTGTGTGATTTTAGTCGTATTTCATATGGTTGTTTTGAGGGCAAAATGAGCTAAATTGTGTAAAGCACCATGTCCAATGTCTGACAAACAGTCTGACAAACAGTGGATACTCAATATATTGTAGCGACCGATTACAACAGCTACTACTCAGACTATGATTGGAGGCCTCAGAGCTGTTGTCCTAGCTGGCTGGCGATCCAGGTGCTAATCTGTTACCTTCTGTTCTCCTACAAAACTGTAGGATCAGAGGAAGCATTACAGCAACGCTCATTCACAAGCTAGAATGCCACATCATTCTAGGTTAAAAGTTGACATGTTTTGCAGTTATTTATCCTAACTAAAACAGTATCAGTCATACAAATTCCTTGACCCAAAGAGAATTCGGTGCCCCAGTGCAACAGAATGAAATCATGGATGTTAGGAGGTATTATTTTCTCTATTCCAAATATATATGAATATTTCACACATGTTAATCAAAAGGAGTTGAATTTCTCATCCTAGATGTATTGCAAACAGGAAGTAGAATCAAGTACAATGGGAACACTCTTCTGTGTGAAGCCTGAAAACAATTACATGTTGGAACTACGTTTTACAAAACATTTTTTTTAACAGGTCACGCTGGTGCCATCTACTTTATAATTTAAAATGAACATTGTGCTGTATGAAACGAGGAAAGACCACAAAGCAGTTTTCCCATGCGGTACAGAAGAATCTACTTATCGTTTGATTCACTGTCCCTCTATCCACCAACAACTAGGAAGAAATGGGTTAAATTTTAAGCAAAGGGGGTTCAAATTAGATATAAATAGAATATCCTAACTGTGTGCATTGTAAAATATCAGGGCCATTTGTTCTAAGAAAGTTTCAGAAGCTGCAGTCCCGATGTGTGTGTATTCTCCACCTAGTTTCTACTTTTCTAATTTCTTGTTCTCCCTCATGTGTAGTAGAGAAATAAGATGTGCAGTTGACTCGACTCCCATTATCCTCTGGCAGAAATCTTTAAGTCTGAGATATGAGGAGATAAAATGTCTCTGATATTCAAATCCATTACTGACAGCTTTTGCCTGGAAGGTGGCAGTGTAATTATAAACGGGGTAGGGCGCTAGGTGGTACATGTCTGGTGCAAGACTGGCTGGAGTTCTTCCATACTGGCCTCCTTTCTGATTTTCCTTCCAACTTCTCTAGCCGCACTTCCTCAGGTCTTATCCACAATGTTTCCTTTATATTTTTTTCTAACTTTTATTCTGAAGAGCGGTTTAGCTTAGCTTCCCCAATTCACATATTCACCCATCCTGCAGAATGCTCCTAGGAGAGACAATTCCCTTCAAAGGCTGAGAGAGCATTCGTGGTATAGTGGTGAGCATAGCTGCCCTTCAAAGGCTGAGGGTGAATAATAAATACATATAGTTAATGTTTCCCTGTTAAGAGAAACTGAATTAAGATACTGCATCTGAAGGTTCTGGCTTCTCCCTATTATTATGTTATTTCATGCTCAACTTGACCACAGAGCAAGGCATTTTGAGAGGCATTGGCACAGCCTGCCTTTAGTTATCTTCACATGGTTACACTTAATAGTACCTTACCCAGGCTAACTGTCTTCTGCCACTGTGATATCCCAGGCCTTTCTGTAGGCCCTGATCCCTGGAGAGATTTGGTGCTTGGGGTTAGAATCTACTGTACTTCCACTATCCATTTTCTAGTAAATCTTGGGCCTCGGTTTCATCTCTTAAGAAGCTGGATAATCTCTGGAAGGGCTCCTAAAATAATCCATGCTGGCTTTTAACTAAGACTGTGCTTTCTTTGTGACTACATTCCTCACCGATCTAGTTAATAGCCCCCAGGTCCCATTCTTGGTATCTCCATCCAGGCTTTAACAATTCTATATGTTTATTATTAGTGGTTTTTTTTTAAAAGATTTTATTTATTTATTTGACACAGACAGAGAGAGATCACAAGTAGGCAGAGAGGCAGGCAGAGAGAGAAGGGGAAGTAGGCTCCTTGCTGAGCAGAGAGCCCCTTGGCAGGGCTCGATCCCAGGACCCTGAGATCATGACCTGAAGGCAGAGGCTTAACCCACTGAGCCACCCAGGCGCCCCTAATATTAGTTTTATTCAGAACACTCATAAAAAGCTCTGAGGCATCTTTTCCTAAGAAAAATCTACTTGAAGACCTCATTAACATCCTCCCTTTTTAGTTTCATCTTAGAATCTACCTTTCTCATCTTGCTAATGACAACTGGGTGGACACACACCCAACCACTCCTATATCCATGATTCCATTCATGTCCTCATTTCTTCTGATTTAGTAAAATTTACTATGATTGGAATGACTGACAAAGGGACTAACAAGTGATCTAACCTTTACCTCTGCTAAAAGGCAAATTTCAGTAGAGACAAAAGCATGGCATGCTTCAGATCAACAGGGAGGAAAGAGGAGAGCCAGAGATAGGAACAAGTGGGGCTGCATAGATAATCACAACAAGCTCCATTAATGTGGAGCCCATAGAGTGCAATGTCTCTGAAGAGAGTGTTGCATGGGGCAACATTACCTAGGAACTTTATTCCCCAGTGACATGACAGAAAAAGTGGGTTGAGAATCCCATTATGAAATGCCCAAAATAAAGAAACACCTTTCTCCCAAAGCATTCAATACCAATTCAGCATTTCTTTACCAACCACCATGTGAATTCCTGAAATGACAGCTATGCATATATTTAATCAGTGATGATTTTCCCATCTGAAACAAGTCTACACAACTCTTCTGTGATTTCTCAGAAATTATGATCGTCCCATAACTTTACAGTCTTCCAAGGTAGAAGTATGTGAACTGTTGTTATTTGAACTTCCCAGAAAGTTTTATTACCAGCAAGTTTATCCTAGTCCACGCTGGAGTACAGAAAACATAAATGATTCTCCAGTAGCAGTGTAACACTACAGAAAGTAGAACTAAAAAGGATCTTAGTAGTTTATTGGCTTCCAATATTCCAACATTCCAATATTCCTTGGAACCCTAGAGCTCTTTGTGGGAATTTCAATGGCAGGAACTGGATTTGGGATGTGGGGAGAAAGGTAAAAATTCAGGGGTGATTTTGTTATATATATATGTTTATGTATTCTTATGTACATATTTCATACATATGTATGTTTTAACAATTTCCCTTCTATGTATCAAATATACATATAATTTTAAATCTTCCATATATACTCACTTACTCAAATTAGCATTTCATTTATAAAAAGTATTCCATTGAGAAGAGCATATTTGAAATTCATGGATCTAGCTCACCCTCTTTATTTTACAGTGAGTGAACATGGCTCTCAAGGGACTAGGTGGCTTCTCCAGGGACACAGCAAGTTAGAAGTAGGCTGGACAAAGGACAAAGGGTTTTTTCAGGGAATCTCATAATTTACGACTTTAAAGATTATACCTATCTGTAATCTATAATCTACTCTCCACTTCCCTAGTTAGGTTTTAAATGATACTCAAGGGATCTTAATCACTTCTCTTAAAAGCTGTGTATCTTTAAGTCTTATACAACAGAGGCAATACAAACTTGAGTAAGAGGATCAGAAAAGTTTATCGCATGCTCAAAACTCTGAACCAACCTAAGCCATGTCACAGAATATACTGCACAGGGAGAAAGTAGCAAATTCCATTTGTTTCCCCCTTTATAAACATTTCTAAGATAAAAGGTGTAGGAAGGGAGATTTTGTACCTTTTTCAAAGCTGACTTGAATCAGTAAAAAACTTACTACAGAGTCTGAGATACTGTATTTATTTCTAAACTGAAGCCTTACAGAGCTTTCAGAGAACAAAGAAAGATGATCTATTCAAAACCAGAAGGCACTGAACTTTTGCTCTTTATTTCTCTGTAATAGGGAACAGATGACCTTATTTGCTACCAAAAGAGAATATACTAGCCTGTAGGCTATAATTGCAGGCATCTTTCAAACAGCTGTTTTCAATACCCATCATCAGCCCTAAACTTAATAGGCTATCATACATCTAAAAAGACAACTTCCAATTTATCTTCTCAATATCTAACGAAATATTTTACTGCGTTTAGATGTATTCACAAGAGGGACACTTTCATACAGTCATTAAAACGATAATTGCGTAAAACAGTAGAGGGAGGTAACATGATGAAGTAAAAAACAGTCTTTGGAGCAGGCCCACTGGGGTTCTGATCCCAGCCTTCCCTGGCAACTGAATGGCCTTGACCAAGTTATTTCACTATACAGGCTCATTTCCTCTCCTCCAAAATGTGGATTGACAACTCTTTCCATGTTGTTATGAAGACAAAATAAGACACTGTATGTAAAATTCTCCCCAGAGTTTTCATTCACAAAAAGCGTCATAGAAAAGTAGAAAAATGTCACTATGTTAAGTGAAACAGAGCACAGAAACGGTATTCACAACCACTGATTAAAACATGCAAGTTAAGGGGCGCCTGGGTGGCTCAGTGGGTTGAGGCCTCTGCCTTCGGCTCAGATCATGGTCTCGGGGTCCTGGGATCAAGCCCCGCATTGGGCCCTCTGCTCGGCAGGGAGCCTGCTTCCCTTCCTCTCTCTCTGCCTACTTGTGATCTCTGTCTGTCAAATAAATAGGTAAGTCTTTAAAAAAAAAAAAAAAAACAAAATAAAACATGCAAGTAAAAAAAGAAAAGAGATGAGGCTGGAATACTGGCGATTTTGAGTAATTTTCCTCCAAAATATTATTCAGTATTGTTACATCTTTTTATTCTCAATTATAAGTCCAGTCAATGCTTTTTACTGGGATCGCGAGGTCAATATAAGAGTTCTCAGTCAGCCTGAATTTTTACCTTAGGAGAAGAGAGTTGATAGGAAAAAAAGCAATTTATTGATCACTTATTGATCTAAGCAGCAACATTATTCAGAAAATTGAATCTGCTCGGTATTGAAACACTTATTCCCCTTTTTTGGACATTGAGCACACTGTTGTTTACCAGATGTGTAGACATCTACACATAAAAAGATGAGCTCACTATTGCACATGGTAGTTCTATTTTGAATCTATTTAAACTTCAAGGTAGGGACGCCTGGGTGGCTCAGTTGGTTAAGCAGCTGCCTTCGGCTCAGGTCATGATCCCAGCGTCCTGGGATCGAGTCCCATATCGGGCTCCTTGCTCGGCAGGGAGCCTGCTTCTCCCTCTGCCTCTGCCTGTGCTCGCTTGCTTTCTTTCCCTC
Source organism: Taxidea taxus jeffersonii (assembly GCA_003697995.1). Lineage (NCBI taxonomy): Eukaryota > Metazoa > Chordata > Mammalia > Carnivora > Mustelidae > Taxidea > Taxidea taxus. Next base: position 2,016 of record RCUC01100451.1, on the reverse strand, counting down.
TCTCTCTGACAAATAAATAAAAAATCTTTAAAAAAAAATTAAAAAAAAAAACACTTCAAGGTATAATACTTGCTTGATGAAAACACTCATACAATACTGAAGTACAGTGACAAGAATAGAAATTCTCCCTTACCTCCCTTCCTGCCATTTTTACCCTCACAGTTAAGCAACTACTACAAAAGGCTTTGGAAGAGCCTTCAAGACTGTTTGTATGTCTACAATCCTAAGTATAACTTTTACATGTTCAATAATCTGTTTCAAAATTTGCTTTATAAAAAAACTCATTGTTACATTTTAGACAGCAACATCTCTTTTCTCCCCAGTATACATAATGAATAATCTTAAATATAGCAAGTATATGCCAAATAATGGACACCCGATAGCAGAAAAGAACAAAATCCAGTTTTACAAGCCAAAATTCTCTTTATATTTATACTTGGAAGGTTAATCATTTTTTATTTAAACTGAATTACATAAGTCTTAATTAATGAAAAGTATCTCTGGGATAGGTTTGTGAATGACAAAATGCTATAATAATACAGTATTATTATATTTAATTGCTGATTAAAATTGAATTTAAGACCTGAACAATTAGAATATCCATGGAAATGTAACTCTGTCACTGCTTTCTTATATAGAATTTAAAGGTGGACAATTGTTATTGAAATAACCAGAAAGGCAAACAATGCACCAATCGATGAGCTTGCTAATTTTATTAACTTTATGAGTGTAAAAAATACAATATATTAAGCTTTTTTCAACTTCATGCATGCAGGCATATTTTTAAAGGAATACTAAAGGATTAAATACCATAATTGTATTCTACTAAAACCTGGTGCATACTAAGCACTCAGTAGCTAGAATAAATAGAAACAACCTAGTATTTATTCTTATTATATAATATTCTATATATATTTTTTAAGATTTTATTTATTTATTTGAGAAAGAATGAGAGAGAGAGAGAGAGAGCATGAGAAGGGGGAGTGGGGCCAGAGGGAGAACAGACTCCCCACCAACCAGAGAGCCTGATGCAGGACTCGCTCCTGGGACTCCAGGACCACGACTGGAGCTGAAGGCAGTTGCCCAACCAACCGAGCCACCCAGGCATCTCTATATAATATTCTATATTTCTGACACCTGTAACTATAAGGAAACAAATTGATCTCAAGATTAATTTTGCTTTTTCAAAATTCATAAAATTTTAACTATAAGTGAGCTTTTCTCTTAAGTATATGGATTAAAAGGAAAGGTATATGCTATCATTAGGAGTTTGTATGAAATCCCTTTTAAAAATGTGACTGTCTCACTGGGATTTAATCGGGGCTGTAAACCACAAGCTGGTATGGATTGCTTTTTCTGGTACTGGTTGGAAAGAAACAATGAGGAGAAAATAAAGGAAAAATAATCTGAAGAACTGGATTCTTGCAGAAGGCAGTTAGCAAACTTCCAAAGAGAGCATTTGGCTTAGAGGTGTCTGAGGGGAAAGTAGTTCCCCAGTTTTGGAGAAAGCAGGCCAATGGAAGAGAAAATAGATTTAGAATAAATCTATGAATAGAATGAAATAGTTTTAGAAAAGCAAAATGGAGATGATAATGCCAAAAGATAGGTCCCCAAGAACAAAGTACTCAGATATCCAGAATGAAATAAAATCATCTGAAATAGGGATTAATGGCAAATCAGGAGGTCTCTCCCGTGGGAAGTTAAGTGTTAAGAGCATGAAGTCGTCTTTGGCATTTGAAAAGGAAAGGAGGTGTAGGGTGGGGGGGCGGTGTGATTTAGAAGTTACAACAGAACCTGGTGATTCACGGACCTGTACCCCTGGGGCTAATAATACATTATATGTTTATAAAAAAATTAAAAAATTAAAAAAAAAATTACAACAGAAAAGTTGGTAAGGAGAAGACATTGTCCCACAGAGCCCTCTGGGGCCTGTATGTGCAGAGGTGCAGAGAGAAAGATGCTGCTCTTTTTTTTAGTTAAGTAAATATATATATGAATCTATATACATATATATAT
>RCUC01100450.1:0-15459 GCA_003697995.1 Taxidea taxus jeffersonii | reverse complement strand
AAAAAAAAAAAAAAAAAGCTGTTTCTTTTCTTCTATTGTTTCACCACATGTCACCTTGGTTTTTATTTGCTGTTTACAATGACGGTAACAGGCACAAAAATTCTCAGGCATGAGTACAGATCCTCATAGGAACTGACTGCACCCTGACATCCCCATGGGGGCAGAAGAAAGGGTTGCAGGGGCCCCCGGGGTGGGAGTGGGAGGCCAAGGCCTCATCCCAGGCTGGCAGGAGGTGGGGCTGCACATGAGCTGAGGGGCCAAGGCCACATCAGACTTCACTTACAAAAACTCAAAGAAAAAATTCTCAGAGCTTCAAAATGGCTACTGCAGGGCATGAAGCCGCCAGCACAGTGCCTTTCCGGCCTGGAGCCCTGTGGGCCAGCCCCGGGAATGCCCTGAGGCTGGCCTGGCTTCTCTCCTGCATCACAACGTCAGGGGAACCCTAATGAGACTGTGCATCACTCTAAGTGCTAAAGCTCTACTGAGATCCTCATCGTTCGGCAATTCAGGAGGAATATTATGCTCAGCTTTCAATTTCATTTTCTGTCAAAGTCACGTGTGTCCAGAGCTCAGCACATTCAAGCCAGCTCTGCAGACCACCTGAAAGAAGGGCCCTTCTCTTTCCCTTGGTGTTTATATCCACATGCGTACTTTGCTGTTTCATTTCAGCCCCATCCTTTCCTGCATGTGTGCTTTATATCATCTCCGAATTCTGATACCCACCTGCCTGCCTATCTTTGGTGTCACTGGCCTAAATGAACACAAGGCAGTACCACTGCGTGGCACAATGGAAGAAGAGTGGGCTCCTACAGCAGGGTGGCCTGGTGCTACTGTCTCTGGTGTTGGTGTTTTCTTCTATAAAATGGTGATACTACCTGCCCACAGACTTGGAAGGACTACAGGAGAACCGAATGGCCTCCAGCCCTGTTCTAACATCTGCCCCCCAATACACCCCCCCCCACATCCCCCACATGGGCCACCTCCCCTCAGACTGCTCAGATGCCACTTCACTTGGTGCCCTCCCGAGTCACTAACTAGTCCTCCCACCTTGCAGGCTGGAATAGGGCCTCTGCTTAGGGGGCCTGCCTGAGCCCTCCAGCCACACTCCCCTGGAAAGATAAGGGACAGATGCCCTGTGCTGTTTTGTGCAAGGAAGGAAAAGTGAGAAAGCCCACAGGACCTTCAGAGACTGAGCAGGCTGAGCCTGCTTTCGTGCTCTGCTACCTTCCCGAGTTTCTTCACCTGAAAATGGGCATAGTAATTCCTACTCCGAAAGGTTGTTGGGAAGAGAGAATCTCCTATAAGAGATAAGAACTGAGTTTGGCAGGAAGCAGGTGCTTAATAAATGTCAGCTGCTGCCCTTTCCCATATAGATTTTGGAGTTCAGCATGTGCTGGACTATCCCAGCAGCAAGTGGAGAGGGACAGTGGGCTGGATTAAGGGACCCATGACCCCGGTTCTTCTGTATTTTACACTCCCGGCAATCTTTCGACTTCTCTGAGCCTCTTTTTTTTTTTTTTTTTTCATTCTTACATGAAATTATGAATACTTGCCCTATTTACCTCCCAAGGTGAGTTATGTTGAAAATTAAGTGAGGTGATGGATGTGAACTTTCATACAAAGAGAAAGTGGCCCAAGGTTTAGGCCACTAAACATCAAACAGAATGCTTGGCTTTCTTCCTCCCGGCCCACACCCAGGTCCTTTGCCTTGCTGGCATTACAGGTATGCCAGAGGCATTTGGGGAAGACAGCCCTGAGGTCAGCCACATCTGGAGCACCTTCACTTGACCAGCACGTGATTTTTGTTTTCATGACTATAAAGGACAACTATAGAACGGAGGGCTGACTCGGGGCTGGGGTGTAGGTGGGAAGGCAAGACTCATTCGATGACTGTGCAGGTAAGAAGGCTACAGGAGATGTGTGTGAGCAAGCCTCCTAGCCTCAGGCGCAGCCTGAGGCAGCCCCCAAGGCATTCGTCATATATTAGTATACTATTACATGCAGGAATACATGAATTAGGATTCAGCCCTCAGCACTGAATCAGAATCCAAATTTGAATGTCAACATGATTCCTGCTGATTGCTTCTCGGCCTTTTGGCTAAGATCAAGCAAGCGTACATGATTCCTGCCGAGCAGCCTGGCGCCCGCCTGGGTTTATGATGGGGAACTCACTACCTTCCAAGCTTGGTCATATTTGCCAGTCTCTGTTAAAAAAATGGTCCTGTGCCTTCCATCCTTTAGTGGTACTGCAGAGGGGTCAAGAGCCAGGAACTCTGGAACCACACTGCCTGGGACCCAAAGTCAGTCTCTTCCCTTTCCTGGTTGTGTGACCACATGAGCTCCTTAACCTCTGTGTGCCTTGGGCTCCTTGTTTAGAATATGAGGGTCCGAGTAATACTTATCCCATAGGGTTGTTAGGTGATCGAGTGTATTCATGCGAAAAGCACATCGCGAGTACTCGGGAAATGCCAGTTATGGTTGTTACTCTATGATTTCTTGTCCCCCTTGTGAAAATATTAACATCGAAGAATAATGAAAGCACATTAAAAGAAAATATGCCGGGCAGGGAGATAAATGAACTGTTTGCATAAACATGAATTAGGAGAGTCACACTCAAGGAAGAATTGTTCCCTGTTGAGGACAGCAAACATCTGGAAGGAATTAAATGGGGGAAGAGGGTGGGTGGTGGTGGTGTGGGGTGAGAACACGCTGTGACCGTTGGAAGGAGATAATTCATTCTGGGGTGGGTAAGTGAGCCCAAAAAGAAGGGAGGCTGCTCTGGGCTTATACAGCATGATTTGATGCCCAGAGACTATTTACCCCTCCAAGTAATTTCTGTTCTGATTAGCCTGGGTACCTAAAATATCAAAACCATTCCTTTGAGCTGATGCATTACCTTGAAAAGGCCACTTCTCAAATGCAAATATATTAACATAAAAAATAACAAGGTACTGTTTTACATCTGTGAAATTAAGAATACGAGGATTGGGGTACTCAGCTGCACTGATTATCTGTGTTTCAGCAGGCACCCCAGAACATCTATGATGGACACATGAATAGATGTAACTTTGGGGGAGGTGATTTGGCTGGAGTTCTTTAGAATCACAAAAATGTTTATACCCTTTGATCTACTAATTTAACTTCTGGGAATTTATCGTCAGGAACATTTTCAAAACAAGGAGAGATCTTTCTGCATTTATTGTCCATGATTGAAAAAAAAATATCTGACAGTAAGAGAATGGGTAAATTTCAACACATCTCCTTGATGGACTCTATGGGGGCGGCCACCAAAATTATAATTACAAAAGAGAGAGAGAACGATGGGAACATGTTTGTGAAATAATCATACTAGGAAAAAAAGAAAAACAACTCCGAAATCAAATTGTACAGAATGGGGATGCCTATGGGTGGAGCAAGAAAAAGAAAACCAATGTGCTTTGTTGGAGGCTGTGGGATTGTGGAGGAATTATTTTCTTTCTTTTATTTGGGTGTATGTTAACACTGGTTGTGCAATGAACAATAATAAAAGACCCACATGAACTTCAGGGCAGGGGTAGCCCACTGTCAATCATTACCACGTGGTCAGCAACTGTCAGCCCAGTTTCCTGGACAGAGAGAGGGGGCCCCAGAGCTGGCAGATTCAGGAGAGGGGGCTACTAGGCAAGGCCAGGATCATCCGAAGGCACAGATCACCTGTCACGCATGGGTACCTCCTGCAGAGGGAAGGAGGGAGCAGGGAGCCAACAGAGAGGGGGAGTAAAGGAGATTGTCTACTTCATGGTGTAGGCAGGCCTGGAACTTATTAAAAGCAAGTAGGTTGCCATAGTCCCCTTAGTCACTCACAAATCCCACGTTTCAAACCAGAATTTGCAAAGCCCAGAGTGTTCTTTATTGCAGCCGATAAGCTGTAGTGTCTCTTTGAACTCCAGGGGCATCATAGGCAGGGACTGTAACTAAATTATCGGCCTTTCTGTTTTCCAGTCACCCTGTCTCTAACACTTGCCAACCAATCTGGGTTAAATACTGGACAAGCACACTGGTTTTAAAATCAAATCCTGGCCTGTGAGGATTTCTTCGGTAGACAGTTCCTGTGGTTACTTAAGTGGTGATTGGGTCATGGGTTCACTTCCCCAGACCGTCTACTTTTATCGACAATGCTTCAGCTACGCTTCCAGAACACGGAGCAGTGGCAGGAAACGTTGGACAAGGAGGCAGAAAGCATGCCATTATGCAGTTCACTTACACTGTCTTGGCCTCCGTGTTTTCACTGGAAATTGGGGGAAATTTTCACCAAAGACTGCATAGACCCCAATCCAATGGCCAAGGTCTGAAAAGCACAGACAGATGAAGCTCAACAGGGCCCAGTTTTGGCCACATGACATGTGTCAAGCCCAGAACAAAGGAGACGATCCTTCTGCCATACTTTGCCCAGTGTGTCCGCATCTTGGAAAAGCACAGTTAGATCAGGCACCGCCTCTAAGGGGATATGGACCCTGAAGTGCGGGCAGAGGAGGGCAACCAGGATGTATGGAGGTTCAGAAACTAGTCAAGAGAGGACAGATGAAGGATGCAGATTTTCAACCAGAAATTTTGAAATTTGGAAGACCTGTCTTATAGAAAAAATATTTCATATGTCTATATGACCCCCAAAGGGCAGGGTTAATGGATAGAAACTAAAGGAAGGCAAATTTCCAGTCTGAAGAGAATGAAAAACATTCCAACAGTTAGAAGTGATTGAAGGCAGAGAGGTGGGTATAAACAGATTGTAAAGATTGGGGATGCATGTGGATGGAGCAAGACAAGTAGGTGCCAAGTGAGTGACCACTTGGCATGTGGTTTTCTTGGAGATTAAAGGGAGAAGCTGAGATGGGGACTTTGAGGCCCCACCTAGCACTCTGGGCTTCTGAATCTAATCTGAAATGACTTGGCTTCTCCAGAAGCATGGGGGCAGCCGGTCTTCATGTGACTCAAGCACCCACACAACTATCTGCCCCCTTCGCTGCCTGAGGTTCTGGAAGAGAGCTATCCTATCCCAATTTCTCAGTGTTTGAACAGGCTGTGGACGAAGTTCCCTGCCGTGTCAGTTCCAAGATTTCCAAAGGCAGAATTCCCTCTGGGACTCATCTGCCCTCACCTCCCACCCTGTTCCACTTCTACTAGTAGTTTCCATTTCTTTAGTGGTGGTGGGTACAAGTCCGGCCAGTGCACGGCAAACAGACCACAGGCATCCTGAGGCTCCTAGCACCAGGGTTTCTGGTATACCTGAGTCAGTGCGGTCCGCAAGCTTCTATGAGGAGACACTAAGTTGCCATTAGTAAGAGGCATATCCCTCCCCTCAGTACTGTACAATAGCTGCTTATCACCAAGAAAAGGAAACCTCTTGGAGAGGAAAGGGTGAAAAGTCACTGAGATGGGTTCTTTGCTTCAGCCGGGAAATAGACCGTGTAGAAAAAGGGTTGGAGGGGGCAGAGAAGGGAGGGGATGAATATAAAAGCATCTGAACCTGCACAAAGGGGCCCTTGCCCCTGCAAGGGAGGGGGTAAGGAGGTGGGACCCTGAACCCAGGATGCTGGGAAGTACAGTGTTGCCCAGAGCTGGGCTGAGTCCACTGCTGGCATGTCTCCTTCACTCAGTTCTGGAGCAGACTTTGTAGGGAAGCACCCCGGTTCTGAAGCAAGCAAGCCCCATGGGGTGGAATCCTGGCTCCATGACTACTTGCTGTGTGCTACCTTGGGCGACTTTAACAGCTCTCACCCTAAAGGAGGATAAGAATAGCATCTGCCTCCTAAAGGTTGAGAGGCTAACACTCAGTATCCTAGGGCTAGCCACCTGAAACTGCTGATATCCAGTCGTGCTCTGCATATAGAAATGACAATAGCACAGGGACTGACCGTAGATGTAACGGGGAGCTGAGTACAACTAGTGTGCCCCCTAGAATGATCTCTGGCTCTTTTAGAAAGGCCAAAGTCCAGGTCACACCCCAGACCAATTTAATCACCATATTTGTGGGCGGGACACCTCACCAGGTGAGTCTAATGGACAGACAAGTTTGGGGACCACTGGCTTAGCACAGTGCCTGGGATCTGTTAAGAGTCCCCCTCTGCTTTCCCTTCATCTGTCATTTCTTGAGCACCTACTGTATGCCAGGCCAGCCTCTTGGAACCCAGGACCCTCCCCAGCAGAGCTGACCTCTCCCCTTGCCCCTCTGCAGTGTCCAGGCCTCGTAGCTCCCCGGACGACCTGAAGGCGCTGACTCGGAACGTGAACCGGCTGAATGAGAGCTTCCGGGACTTGCAGCTACGGCTACTGCACGCGCCGCTGCAGGCGGACCTGACGGAGCAGGTGTGGAAAGCCCAGGACGCGCTGCAGAACCAGTCGGACTCGCTGCTGGCGCTGGTGGGCGCGGTGCAGCGGCTGGAGGGTGCGCTGTGGGGGCTGCAGGCGCAGGCGGCTCAGATGGAGCAGGCGGTGGCCCTGCTGCGGGACCGCACAGGCCAGCAGAGCGACGTGGCGCAGCTGGAGCTGTACCACCTGCAGGTGGAGAGCAACCGCAGCCAGCTGCTGCTGCGGCGCCACGCCGGCCTGCTCGACGGGCTGGCGCACAGGGTGGGTGTTCTGGGCGAGGAGCTGGCCGATGTGGGTGGCGCCCTGCGCGGTCTCAACCACAGCCTGTCCTACGACGTGGCCCTGCACGCCACGCGGCTGCAGGACCTGCACGTGCTGGTGAGCAACGCCAGCGAGGACACCCGCCGCCTGCGGCTGGTGCACAGGGGCATGGAGCTGCAGCTCAAGCAGGAGCTGGCCCTGCTCAACACGGTCACCGAGGACCTGCGCCTCAAGGACTGGGAGCACTCCATCGCGCTGAGGAACATCTCCCTCGCCAAAGGTAGCCGCCTGGCAAACCCGAGCCCACAATGCCCCTGCCTGGGCCCTGCCTGTTGGGACCTTCTTCCTGCCTGCCCCTCCCCAAGGGCCCTGGAGTTACCACCCCCCCACCCCCAATCCACTTGCCATCAGGAGTCCATGCCCCATCTATTAAATCCTGCCCTACAGGACCCTGGAATTTTCTACCCAAATGGTCTACCCAAGTGCCCTTTCCCAGCCTGTGTGGGTCTCTCCCCTGGCTAACCCTAACCTCCCTTCCACCTCCTGGAAAATACACTCAGCGTCCACCCACCCCCCTCCACCCATAAGAATGGCCAAGGGTGGCTAATGGGGGACCAGGTCGTCAAGAGCTTGACTGTGCCAACAGGAGCCTCCAAGTGTTTCTGGCTGCAGAAAAGCAGGAGTCAGGCTGCAGGTGCAGGCAGGGAGCAGGGAGGCACTCCTTCAGGGTCATGGTGTTCTATTGCATAGAATGCCCAGAAATTGGAAAATCCCAAATTTGAGCTTGGCCTTCTAGGCCAACTTATGAAGTATGTTCATCGAGATGGAGAAAATATTTTATTTAACAATTTGTTAGCTTCATTTATGACTTTTAAATATGATGGCAGAAATGTGTAGGCCTCCACTGGTATTCTTGCTTCAGGCCTACAGACTCGAGAACCAGCTTCCCTCTTTCCCATGCCTAACTGGTCCCCTACCCTCCTCCATACCTTCCTGCTGCTCTCTGCCCTGCGCATCAGAGGCACCTTTCGTGAGATGCATGTTTCCCACTTCACCCCTCTGGTCAGAACTCCACCATGGCCCCCCAGGTTCTGCCAGATTCAAAAAATACTCCTTAGCTTGATAGTAGGCAATAATGATATCACAGCGAACACCAACTGTGTCAGGTACTGTGCCTTGTACGAACCGTGCCTTGTATGATGCCTTTTCTTTTTACATTTTCATTGAAGTATAGTTGGCACACAGTGTTACATTAATTTCAGGTGTACAGCATGGTGATTAGATAATTCTGGATGCCTTATGCTATGTTCACCATGAGTGTAGCTACCGCCATATAATGTCTTTTAAAAACAACGGTGAGTGTACTAATTCGTGAAGCTGCTCACAGCCTCATGCCAGGAGGTGATGGAGCCAGGATGTGGACCCAGGCTTTTCTGATCCCAGAGCTGTTATGCTCTCTATTGCACACCTGACCCAGCCTGACTTTCCTGGCTTCTCCTCTGGCTGTTCCCACCTACCAGAGGTTACAAATGGAACAGTCTGTAAGGGCAAGTCAAGCAATGTCCATGAGTAAAGTGACTTTGGTGTCCAGGGAGTAGTAGGAGCTAGGGCAGGTCCACCCCATTTGGGCCAGGCTAGAATATGGACCTGGCATTGACAAAGTTTTCCCATTTTTCGTAAGAAACCAGAAACATGGAATGTTCTAGAAATTGTTCACTTGTCTAATTCACTTGTCGTGTATGGTCCATAAACAGCCAGTTTCCACCACCCTCCCCTGTGGGAAGCATCTGGTCCAGCAGGACACGTCTTGTCACTGCTCTAGAGACACAGCCTGCCCTTCCCACAGCCCGAACTTCACTCCAGCTCTTTCTCCTACTGCAGCGCCTCCTTCCTCTTCCTCCTCATCATCCAGATCCCACTGATCTTTCAGATCTCACTCAAACCCACCTCCTGCAACCCTCCTGGCCCCTCTAGCTCACTGAAGCCTCCCTCCTCTGAGCTTCTCCATACATCAGAGCAGAAAGTAGGAATGATAGAGTCTTCCATTCGCATAGTCCTTTCAGTCTACAGGGCGTTTTAGGGTACATTATTTTGTTTTAAAGTGGGTCCCTACGACCGAATATGAGGTTGGTTGAAGGCAGGCTTTATTATTGAGGGCAGGGTAGGATTCTGCAGAAAAACAACTGAGGCTCCCCGAGGAAATGCCTGATTTATACAAGGCCACACAGCTGGTAATGATCTGACCCAGGACTTTGTGTTTTCAAACAGTTTTAATAAGGTATAATTTACATGCTGCAGGCTCACCCATTGAAGTGTATAATTCAATGATCAGGCCAGGATGTTGAACCCACTGGCCAGTGCTCACTACACTGCACTCCACCCTGACCCACACCCCGGTTTTCCCTGCTTCCCCCGATGCCCGACAGCACAGTGCACAGAACTGGGACCCCATAAATGTTGGTGAAGCAACTGTTAGATCTTCAACCTGGACAGTGAGAGCATTGGTTTTCTTGTCTTGGGTTGCTCAGGCTTTCACTTCCCAGAAACCAAAGGAGGACAGGAGGTAGAATTTGTTCTTCTAGATCCACACCACTGGGGTTTTAGTTTTTCCCACCTTCTCTCTTCCTTGGCCCCCTCTGCCCACAGCAGTCTGTCAGGTAGTTACTAATAATAGCAATGGTACCAAATTATGACCCACTCTGAGCCAGACATTAATTCATTAAATAGCCATTAAAGACTACAGATCCTCACATCCTGTAAAACGGTATTACTGTCCCCATTTTAGATGAGAAACTTGGATAACTTTCCCACTGTTTCTTACCCAGTTGGCAAGTGGCAAAGTCAAGGTCTGAATGTAAGTCTTTCTGGTTCGGAATCCATGTTCTTGTCACTGACCATCCTGCTTCCTATGGTGGGAAGTTGCCAGCTCTGAGCAATGCAGGGAGAAGAGAGCATGGTCCCTTGGACTCCATTTGGGGGCCCTTAGGGATAGTCCCCTCCCCACCACTTCCTTCCTCTTGCAGTCACCAGACATCACTGTGCCTCCTGGGGGTGCCTCCTCCTGGCCTCTCTGAGCATCTCACAGCCTGCCTGCTTCTATAATTTGCAAGTGCCCTCTCCTTGGCTTGGACTGAAGCAGCTCTGGGCATCCATTCGGGAGGGTTCTTCCAGTGGGATCCTTCAAGTAGTCTTTCTTTGGTTCTTAAACTAAGATTCACACTCCATTCCCTGGAACTGGAAGTTTCATGTCAGTCCTGCCCACGCCTGCCTTCCAGTCCTCGAGCTTTGCCTTCTCGATGGGCTGCGGGACTTTGGGGATGAATGCCCCCCAGTCCCTCTGGCTCCCAGGATCACCACCACATCAGCACCTCCCTTTCCCACCTCCTCCCTCTCTCGTGCTTGTCAGGGACCCAACTGGTATGATTCCCAAATATTCTATTTGACATACCTTATGTAATTACCATTCAGCTTTAATGAGACAGAACTCTACCCTGGCTTTTGGATAAGGGGTGTGTTACCCCTGAAACTTCTATGCATTTCCATACTGCTCTCTGGAATGGCCTTTCTGCCCTGACTTTGTCCAGTTCCTCTCTTAGTCCTTAAACACATACACACACTCACATTCACACACACAAACACATACTCACACTCTTCCACTTTTTGCCCTTGGCTGGTGCAGAATCCACAAATACTCAACTATGTATATTTTTCAAATATGACCTTATTTATATTATTCTGGGATTTGACCCCAAATGGCTTCATTCTCTCACTTCGTCATACAGTTTTCTATAATTTTGTCTCCAGCTTGTCTTTTGTGGGCACTCACAGCAGTGCTTTCTGTTTTCTGCTTTGGATTTTCAGTATTAATTATGTCTGTTGAAATCTGTCTGTGGTTGGAAAGAAGCAGAGAACTTAGATGATCAGAGTGTGAAGACATCCAGGGTAGGGGGTAGATAACCAGAGAGGGGAGGCCTCCCAGAGTGGGGAGATAACCAGAGAGTGGGGGGCATAGCAGGAGGGAGGAAATATCTGGAGTGGGGGGCATAGCAAGAAGGGCAAGATGACCAGAGAGGGGAGGCATACCAGGAGCAGGGAGATAACCAGAGAGGGGAGGCACCCAGGATGGGGGAAATAACCAGAGAAGGGAGGCATCCAGGAGGAGGAAGGTGTGAGCCAGGCAGGAAGGCTGGACTCTCCACCATACTCCGATGGCCTGTTTGCTAGATGGACGGTTACAGAATCACAGAGCCTTACAGTAGTAACAGGCTCTGCAATCAGCTAGTCCACTCCTCTTGTTTTACAGTTGAGGACTTGAGGCCCGGAGAGGGGAACATGACTTGTCCAAGTCAAATCCCAAGCTGGTGGTCCAGCTGGGACTCGAAAATCCATCTCTCAGTTCATGAAAACAAGCTGTTGGCAGGGCAGATTTATGTGTGAACTGCTTTTTCAAGAAAACACACCGGACAGTGGAGAACGCAGCAGTGTCTGTAAAGGGCTGACATGATGGAGGGAGGCCTCGGGTCCCGGGCTCCAACTCTGGCCTCTAGTGTGCAGGGCATGTTGGAGGGATCAAGGACCTCTATGAACAGGGCAGTTTGTAAAGAGTGTTTCTGCCCCACCGAGGCCTGGGAAGCACAAGCTGGGTGGCAGCTGCATGGGCTGGACGGGAGGACTCTGTCCTGTCGCCTTCTGCATCGGCCTCTCTGCTGGAAAGGGAGTGGAGAGCCTGGCCTGAAAACGAACAGTGGCCCCAGCTTCAGGCTGTGAGGTCCGAGGAGAGCTGGCCCTGCAGCGTGGGCTGAAGTGGGGGGCAGCCCCTGTGGCTCTGGGCCGAGTGTCCCCCAGGCTGGGCAACGCTGCCAACGGGCAATGTCCCCCACACACTGTGAAGAAAGGGGGAGAGCGTGCAAAACCCTAGAGGTGAAGCGGACAGCCCAGGGCCCCAGTGACGTCAAGGGGGAAGGAGAGTAATTAACTGAGGGACTCCACCTTGGTCAGCCACGCTGGGATTAGTGTGTGTGGTGCAGGGGGCAGTGTCTGTATTACCATCTTGGTCTCGGTCTGCTGGCTTCAGGCCCACTTCTTCAGCTGTCCGTGTCCTGTTTCCAGCCCAGGCATGTCCCCCACCCCATCTCTCATGCCAGGATCTGGGAAGGGAGAATGGATTGTTTCTCCCTCCCTGTTGGCTGGGCCCCAGAAGAAGCCAGTGCTCAGTCACATATGCTTCGTTCTGTTCAGGAGAAGTTTCCAGCTGGTGCAGCCCAGGGGCAGCCCTCTCAGGGGGCAGAGCTGTACTGGGGGTAGTGAGAGAGGATGGGGGAGGACAGGATTGGACTGGTGGGTGGGCTCTGGGAGGGGACTCCGGGCACAGGGCACAGGGCCAGAGAATTCTCTCTTTCCTCCTCCCCGCCCCCTCCTGTCCCCCATATAGGAGGTGGACCAACAGAGAAGTAGGCCCCGCTCCTCCCTGTCCCAGACAACCTCAACGCTCTGGCCTGCTCAAGTGATAGAAGAGATGAGCAAGTCACAGTGTCAAGAGTCAAGAACTTAAAAAGCTCAGCTGGGTTCCATTAGGACCGCTGATACTGTAACAGCTTCTATGACTGCCCAGAACTCCTTAGTGGACTCTCTACAGTGTGTGAGGCAGAGGGCCTGCCCTCCTTGGGGACCACGGTGCAGGATGAGTGACAGGGCCCAGGGAGTGGCCCCAGGGTAGCCTGCCCAGGTTCAGGGGTGCTCCCCTGAGGAGTTTGTGCAGAGTCATGTCTGCGGGGCCTTCCAGCCCTCAGATTTGGGGGCTATTCCCAGGGGCCCTAAAATATCAGAATGGTATGCATGGAGGTGAGTGTCAGGCCTGAGGGGGATGGGGCTTTTGAAATGGAAAAGATCTGGTGGATGTCTGGGCACATGTGAGAATGTTTTTGCAGAGGTGAAAGGGAGCTTGTGTCTGGAAGCATCAGACTGAGTTTGCAGAAGGGGTCGGGTGGGGAATCTGCAGGGGTCTCCAATAGAGGGGCTATGGCCCCTTAGGCTATGAGGGAGCTCAGAGACAGTGAGTTCACTAGCTTCTGATACAATTCATGGGTTTTAGTGAGACCGCAGGCAAGGAGGTCTTTAAAAAGTCTGGAAGCAAGATCCGGATGAGCGTGGTAGCTGTGAGGACGGAGGTGGGGGCATGATATGGGAATGACCCGGATGGTGAGCCTTGGTGAGCAAGGGAGTGTGGGGAACAGAGAAAAGGGAGGAGTCAAAACAGGCTCAAGACTTTTGGCCTGGAAAAAAAAAAGATGTTTGGCCTGGATTCCTGGGAAAATGATAAGGAGTCAGACCCCAGGTGTGCATTACCCACAGGCAGGAGTGATTCAAGAAGACCTTGATCATAGGAGCCCCCGGCAGCCTGGCTCCATGAGGCCCACACGGGCCACAGTTTAGGTCCTTCAGAGTCTGCGGGGCTTATTCCATCTAGGGGTATGACTAAGACTTAGAAATCAGCAGCCACCTCTGCTGTTCACCCCATTCCCTCCCAGTTCATCTCCTGTACAGACCACTCATCTGTGTCTTAAAAACTATACCACATCCTGTAGGATGTTTCCAGACCTGCATCTCCTTGAAAGAGCCAGCCAAGCTTGGCAAGGCGATTTCTGGGGCAGCCCAGAATGACCATACATGGTGATCTTGGGATAGTTCTGATCAAGCGTTATGAAAGGGGGTAGGGGTACAGATGGTCAGCATGGCCTTGCCAAGGTTACCAAGGCCCTTTATATCCAGCATGTCATGTAATCCACTGACTCCTCAAATGTCTGGGGAAGGAAGTTTAGCTTAGATTTTATAGAACCAGGACCTGAACCCAAGACATTCCATATTCATACTCAACGCCTACATTCCAAAGGATTCCCACCACCCTGAGGCCCCACCCCCAGGGCCATTCCCTGGGCAGAGCATTACTCCTGGGAAGATCATACATTGAATCATGCCCACAGGAGAACAAATAGAACAAATACGAGTGCTCAGTCCATTGCCTCCTTGACACTCTTGATTCTGGAAGCATTGAGTTCCACGTGGGGAGTGGAGGGACAGAGGAGAGTGACAAGGAGGGGAGCGTCCTGGGCACTGGGAGAAGGACGTTCATCCCAGGGACAGCTCGTGGAGTGCAGACATCCAGGCAGCCCTCTGACCTGACAGAGATTGCTGGAGTAGGGGTGGGAAGCTCATCTGTTCCTTCCACCATGCCTTTCCTTTGCTGTGTGATCTGAGGTGTGTTCTAAGTCGGTTCTGTGTCTGAACACTGTCGTCTGAAAACTGGGATTGCTATAGCCAGGCTCAGTTTGCTTTTCTTCATAGAAGAGAGAAAGATGGCCACAGAACCCGGTCCCCTTTAAATGATTTGTGTGTGTAATGCGTGCATTTTTAAGTTGTTGATTGCTTTTTCCCCCGTGTGTGTGCCATTGAATCATTAAAGAGCTGTCAACTTGGGTTAGGAACTGAGGACGGTGCCAACTTTTGGAACGTATCAGTACATCTCGATCTTGGCTGCCTGGTTGTTTTGTATGTATTAACACTCTCTGATCTCATTCATTCATCAAATATTTATTGTGCAATCCGTGGCTGCTATGCTGTGAGTGTACATGTTTTGGTTTCCTAGGGTTGCCGTAACAAAGGACCACAAACTGGGTGGCTTAAAACAACAGAAATCGGGGGCGCCTGGGTGGCTCAGTGGGTTAAAGCTGCTGCCTTCGGCTCGGGTCATGATCCCAGGATCGTGGGATCGAGCCCCGCATTGGGCTCTCCGCTCTGCGGACAGCCTGCTTCCTCCTCTCTCTCTCTGCCTCTCTGCCTACTTGTGATCTCTATCAAATAAATAAATAAATAAAATCTTAAAACAAAACAGAAATCGATTCTTTCACCATGCTAGAGGCTGGAAGTCTGAAGTCAAGGTGTCTGCAGGGTCACGTTCCCTCTGTGAGCTGCAGGACACAATTCTTCTGGGCCTCTTCCTAACTTCTGATGGTCGCTGGTAATTCTTGGCATTCCTTGGTTTGTAGATATGCGGCCTCCCTTGTCACATAGTGTTCTCCCTGAGTGTCTGTCTGTGCTTTATCTTCTTCTAAGAACCCCCACCATTGGTTTAGGACCCACTCTGCTTTAGGATCACCCCCCTCTTAATGAATTACATCTGCAAATGACCCTATTTCCAAATAAGGTCACATTGTGAGGTCTCAAGTGGACAGGAACCTTGAAGGGACACTCTTCAATTCAGTACAATATGGTTTTGGCATTTTCCTTGGTCTTTTTCTGTCACAAGGCCGTGGGAGTGGGAAGCTTGGCGTCTGGGTCTTCATAGCTGGGACAGGGATGTCTGGGATGGAGGTGGCAATTTTGTTAGGAAACAGAGAACACGTACAGTTATGAGTGGAGGACAAGGCAGGGCGAGATAAGTGTTGAATGGCACCAAATATGTCCATTCAGAGAGGCCGTGCCCGCCCTCAGCAGGAGCGCTGGCTCAGAGAAGCACTGGCCAGGAGGAAGCCATGAGCCCCTTGGGGTGGGATGGGGACAGGAAAGTGTACAAGACTGACCTGGTGGGCAGCAGGCTGGGGGGCGAGAAGGTCTGACTGTGTTTTGGGAATGGGGAGCTATCTCCTATGACAAGTGAGGCAGCAGGGATGGGGCCAGAGAGACTGGAGTTGGAACCTGTGCTCCTTTTCTCATTACACAGCTGTGTGGCCTCAGACAAGTAACTTCAACACTCAGCCTCATTGTGGGGACTGAATCCAGTCACAGGCGGGAATCCCTGCCGCAGTGGCGCCTGGCCCTGGAAGAAAGCCCCACTCAGGAACAGTTAGACCTGCTTCC
>ML097038.1:972-14041 GCA_003697995.1 Taxidea taxus jeffersonii | reverse complement strand
TGAAATAATGTGCTTTCTCAAGTGCTTCAATGCCAGGCTGCATAACATAGAACAGAAAGGACTCAAACTTGGGAGTCAAAAGCACCAAGATCAGGTTACAGCTTTCTTTTCTCTTCCTGGGTTACCGAAAGCATGGCTCCTCAGCAAGGCAGAAGAGTTTTCCTACAGGAAAATTTCAACCCAAAAAGGACATTTCAAAGTCTTAAGGTGAGAGCAGATCTGGGCAGCAGACTGTCCCCCCAAATCCAGCCTGCAATAAACAGGATCCCTTCCCTGATTAGCTACAGTGCCACATCACAGTACCACTACCTTAGAAGTAGCAATCTGAGGGGAGCTTTTATGAAATACAACACAGGGTCCTCCGTCAAGTGGTGACTATGGAGATCACTTGGCCTGTACATCAAATGACTGTACCTCCTATTTATATGTCACTTCCTCAAAAACCATTATTCACTCAGCACAGACTATTGATTTTGGGAAATCCCAAAGAACAAGTAAGGACACCCTCCCTGCCTACCAGGCAGTAGGAAATGCTAGGCAAGGATAAAAACAGAGCAGCACACAGGCTGGGCAGCTGGGAAGAGATGAGCCCAGACACAGGCAAGGATGAGCAAGAAACAAGGAGTGGATGAAAATGCCCACCAACCACCCAGAGCCCGCTCTCTGGTTCGGGATAACCCACAAAAGGTAGGAGGGCAGATGGCAAAGGCATATGGCTCAAGAAAAAAACAAAAGAACATTCAGTATGGAGAGATTCTGACTGAAGATTATGTTGAAGCTCATTTTATTCTATATAAATGCAGTATTTGAAGCAAGAGCAATGGGGAGCTCCAACAAATTCAACACAGGGCAAGAATAAAAATTAAAATATTCTGTTCATCTTACAAGTATATATGATTTTTTTTTAGTTGTCCCATTGAAGCCAACACTGGAGCCATAGTCACTGGTCCTCAAGAGCACAGCTGCATGGAAGTGAGAGTGTAAATGAGGTAAACGAGGATTCTGACCTAGCCACTATTGAGTAGTGGAGGCCCGAGTTAAGAGTGAAGATTTCATTCTCCTACCCCGTGCCTGGACCCTCTCAAGGGAGAATGAACTAATTTGGGAAGAAAAAAAAAAATTTGATGGTGGGGAATCCCTTCTATACTAAGTTAGAACTTTTAGAAACACATCAAAGGGGGGCACTTGGGTGGCTCAGTTGTTTGAGTGTCTGACATTGGTTTCCATTCGGGTCATGATCTTATTGGTTGTGAAATCGAGCCCTATGTTGGGCCCCATGCTCAGCACAAAGTCTGCTTGAGATTCTCTGTCTCTGCCCCTCCACCCACAGACTCTCTCTTTCTGATAAATAAAATCTATATTAAAAAAATCCACCAAAGCAAAATTATTCAGGATGCCTGGGTGGCTCAGTTGGTTAAGTATCTGCCTTCAGCTTAGGTCTGAGGTCCTGACATGGAGTCCTGCATCGGGGTCCCCGCTCTGTCGGGAGCCTGCTTCTCCCTCTGCCTCTGCCTCTCTCTCTGTTGTCTTTATGAAAAAAAAAAAAAAAGCAACATTATCAAGATGGCCATACTTTGAAGGCTCATTCCCATAACAATCTTGCAACCATATTGAAATTTCCTCTTTGTACAATATACTGATATCTCTGATGATTTTACCTATTTTCTCCTTGAAGCCTTTCACCCTGAAAAGGGCAACTGGGAACCATCATATCACACTTTCTTATATTTAACATTCTTATTACGACACGCAGTGCCTCAGATTCTCCGACGTAAATACTCCTACCTTGCTTGTCTTCTCTTTCGAGGTACTAACTAGTTCATGGTCCTGTAATCATCTCTATGGTTCCCTAGTCACTAAATCCTTCTTGCCTTCTCTTCCTGGAGGAAATAAAGATAATCTTTACAACCTAACTCATGGGGATGGGCTTATTTCAGAAAACACAGAGTGCACATGTTGGATTTGCCTGTGAAATGTCCACTTGAACATAAAGATGACTTACTAGAGAAGACACCAAAACAAAATCTAACCATGTTCTCATTTGTGTCAGATAGTGAGGAAGAATGTGAGAAAGGAAAAAGAAAGCATGAAGTGGGTGTGGAATATCTAGGCTGAATTACTTGCTCCGTCTGGTTACCTGAATCCAGTCAATGATCAAAGAGAGCTAGAAGTTGGGAGACAACCAGGTTTTAAGTGGCAAAACAAAGAGGTTTCCCCAGTTGAAAAATCACTTCAAATCATGGAGGGGACACAATACAAATGCTACAAGCTCCATGTTTGATAAAACAAGGGGGATTTCAGAAACCCCACACCAAAAATAAACAAAAACAAAAACACAAATACAAAAGGGAAGAATCTGGGAGAGTAAGCTAGACGGGCCTTCGGGAAGCTTAACTTTGAGAGGCACAAGGTACCAGGTGTTGGTTTTGTTTTGCGAGGTGGGTAGGTCGTTTTGTTTTTGTGAAGTATGTAGGCTGTGAGTTGGGAAGGACTTGAAAGTAGGGTAAATGTCTCAGTGTCTTTATAAGGAGGTGTTACTCCTCCCAGTCCAGATGGTGCGGAAGTCAGAGGGCTCCAGGAGGAGAGAGAGAAGGGGGCAGGTGAAATATTCTGACAGGACGGGCTCACGTGGAAGTTGTGTAAGAGGAGTCCCTTAAAGCAGTTGGAGGTGTGTGTGTGGGAAGTCTTAGATGTTTAAAGAAAACCAAGCCAATGCAGAGGTGAAGCATTTACAAACTCAAGGAAAAACAAAAATGTGTCCAAGAAAGAAACCCCAATCTAAACACCACACTTGGTTAAGCTGTAAACATTACCTGCATCTTTATACTGAGCAGAAAGCACTGCACTGAATCTAACCAGAGTATCAGAGCGACGATTCTGGAATGATGGTGGCCAGGAAGATGGGGTACAAATGAGCCAAGGTCCTTCTTTGCCGCGGCCACCACCATCATCAGGGCGAACACTGTGGAGCACTTAGCAGCTGTTAGAGTTCTCACACTGAGCCCTCCTGAGTGGCCTTGTGTCTCTCCCAGGAGTTGGCCACAAAACAGAAGGCATCACGGAGCCTCCCAGATGAGCAAAGAAGGGTGTTTCTCCAGCAAGGAAAGCCTCCTGGGAATGCCCTGCAGTCAGCCTTTGGAATTCTTTCAGCAAGGACAGGCGGAGCATCCCGCCCAACTTCAGGAAGTCTGTGTCAGAAGCAAGTCCTCATTAGACAAGACTAGATGAATATAGAAGGGCCAGTGGGTCATGAGCCAGGAGAAGTGGACCTACAGATCTTGCCCTCCAACTCCGCACCTCCACCACCCAAATAATACAGAAGGTTAATCTCAACACAAGCACAGATGTCTTTTATACTGAACCTAAACCCATGAAGAGCAGGGCTGAAGACATCCAGCCCTTTACATGTATGCAGTGATCCCCTGAGCTCAGACATCTACAGACGCTGGAACCATTAAAAGCAGTTTTACTGAGAGGGTCGATGTTATGATCACAATGTTCATGACCAAAGTCATGCCCTAATTTTACCAGAATTTCAAAAATTTGGAATTTAAATTTAATTGAATTCATCAAAATTTTCCTAGTACTTATTCTTTTTTTTTTAAATTTCAGCTTTATTGGAGTATAATGGCATATAAAATTTAAGATATTAAAAGTGAATGCCATGATTTGAAATACAAGTGTATTGTAAAAAGATTCATGTATTGTATATTAATTATATACATATATATTTGCATATATATGTATATATATACACACACACACATATAACGACTATGACTCCAATGACTATGGTTCTGGTGTTGGCTTCAAAGGAATTTTAATTTAAATCCATGTACGTTGTACATATTAATTATATTTTGTGTTATATATTGTGAAAAGATTCCAGAATCATCTCACTAATACTCTGATTAGAGTATCATTTCGGTGCTTTCTGTTCAATATAAATATGTAAGTAATGTTTACAGCTCAGCCAAGTGTGGTGTTTACACTGGGTTTTCTTTCTTGAACACATTTTTGTATTAAAATCAAAATTCTGGATCTTGACTTTTTAAAATTACAGTTACCATTTCTGGAGTATCTCCTCCAAACTAAACTCGGTGCATTCCAGTACTCATATCACCAACCCTGTGTAGGTATTAGACCCATTTAACAGATGAGTCAACTGAAGCTTACAGAATTTAACTCACCTAAAAACATACTAGCTGGCGCTGGAATTCACAGTCTCAGGCTACGTAGTCTCCCATCTTCCATAATATCTTTATTTATTTGTTAGAGAGAGAGAGTGAGTGAGCACAGGCAGAGTGGCAGGCTGAGGCAGAGGGAGAAGCAGGCTCCCTGCCGAGCAAGGAGCCTGATTCGGGACTCGATCCCAGGACGCTGGGATCATGACCTGAGTGGAAGGCAGCTGCTTAACCAACTGAGCCACCCAGGCGTCCCCCATCTTCCATAATATCTTAAAGGAGCCTTGTGAAGACTCTTCTATAGAGTCTGGAGAGTTCCAGGGAAGTCAGTCTCTGCTGATGGAAATCTAACTTTAAGCTCGTGACCGACTGACAGTGTTGTAAACAACTAGTTAACCATGTTAAAAAATATAGACTCTTTGAGCACCTAAGGTTAGGACAATGGGAGCGAAGTGCTAGATGACCCCAGGGTCAGAAGAAAAAGCAAGAATTGAGATTAGAAGGAGTGGAGAGGGAGGCGCCCCAGTCTTTACCCACCGGAGCCTGGTGTTTGTTCTAGACATATGTCTGCCGTTTACCACGGTGTTCCTCCCGTTATTCTGTTTCTTTTCTTTTTTTTTTAAGATTTTATTTATTTATTTGACAGAGAGAGAGATCACAAGGAGGCAGAGAGAGACGGGGAAGCAGGCTCCCCGCTGAGCAGGGAGCCCGATTTGGGGCTCGATCCCAGGACCCTGAGATGATAACCCGAGCTGAAGGCAGAGGCTTAATCCACTGAGCCACCCAGACACCCCCTGTTCCTCTGTTTCTTTTTTCTTTTTAAAGAAATTTTTATTGTTCCTCTGTTTCAATGACAAAAAACAACCTCCCATGGATCCTCACATTCCTCCCAAAAGTGAACGGAGGCCCATCTTATACTGTAGTGTTAAAAAAATAAACCAAAACGTGGGAAAGGTCTCGGATATTTACATAACAAACTGGCAGAGCCCAAGGTTCAACTTCAGCACTTCTCAGGAGATCCGGAAAAGCTGACCCACCGTCACCCAGAGGCAACAACCTTCTACCTATTTGTATTAATCTGTACACTTTGCTCCAAAGCACCTTTTCATCCCAACAGAATTATAAATACCAGAGAAACACGGGAAGTGATGAATGTGTTGATTAGTCAGATTGGGGGCAGGAGGTGTGAATCTTTTCACGATATATATGTGTATCAAATCACAGCATTCACGTTAAATATCTTACAATTTTATATGCAGTTATGCTCCAACAAAGCTGAATTAAAAAAAAAAAGTTAAAAGAATAAACACCAGGAAAAAAAAAGATACGCTTTTCTATTTTCATGGGTAAGTGCAGGTGTGAACACAAACCGTGCTCCTTGTGGGCCAGTTCCAGTATGAAAACAAATTCCAGTCGTGTCACTGGTTCATGGACAGCTCACATATGAGTAGTGGAAGGCAAGGGAAGGGAAGGAAGGAGGAGGCAGGGAACAACTTACTGGAAGTCTCAAAAAATTAGCCAGACTAGAATTAAGGAAAGTGAATCAAAGACTCATAAATCCAATAAGATATAAGAGCAACAAGGGAAAAGAGCTTCCTCAATCTATGCTTTGCAAATAACATATGAAAAGATCTGAAAGCATCTTGTCGCAAGGTAACACGCTCACATGACTTAAACCTCAGCCAGCAGCGTGGAAGGGGGCTCCCCCCACAAAAAACGGGCTCCAGAAGGGCAGGCAGGAGCTGTCAGTAGGATCCACAGAAATGGATCTGAGAGAGGGTGGGGGGAAGGCAGTACTGGATTGCCTGCCTGGTCCACCACACCTCCCATAATCCCGTCCCCGTAACACGAGCAAAAATGGGATCGGAACAGAGCTGGAACCTCAAGTCTATGCCCTAAAGCCCTGTAACCACTCGGTGCAAAGACCTCACGGTCACATCACACTAATGAAGGACACAAGGAGAAGAAACAGCTCTGGATACACCATGTGGCGTACAAGCCAACCTTCTAAACAGAAGAGCATTTCCACCCAAACTTGAATTTTGTACTGACCCCAGGCAATCCTCCTACTTAGAAGCCAAGAGAAGGAACTGAAAGGTCAATGTGTTTTCCCTCGTTAGATTTAAAATTATATTTCAGGCTAATGACCTAACCCACATTTTTAAAAGACATTCATTACTGCAAATATTTATCCAGGACCTACTCTGTACCGGGCACTAGGCTAGACAGCAGGGATAAAACTATTTAAGAAGAGACACAGCTGTGCTGTCCTCACAGAGCTCCCCTAGACACCTAAGACACCTTCACTCTCTCTAAAACCACCGTCTGCACAAGCGCGCCCAGGAACTGAAATTAAGCAGGACAGTGGCATGACTGAGCATACAGAAATCACCGAGTAAGGCACGGGCACAAGTCTTCTCTTTTCTTCGCATTATCTGCCTTTCTGGAACTATCAGGTGCCAGAACATTAAGGAGGACCACCAACTTGCACGCACTCGACTCATGTCTTCTGAGCAATGGCCACGTGTCAGACAGGGTAGATACAAAGAGTCCAACCTGGCTCTTGTCTTCAGGAGCTCATAAAGTAACGAGGATGAATTCTTGAGAATCAGCGGGCAAATGGCCTTCTCCGGAAAGAGGTTTGACAGTTGTGCTTAAAAGGTTTTTTTTGCAAAACTGACACAAAGTAATCTTCTCGCCTTTTTCTCCTTACAAATGTCCCTGTAACGAGCACGGACCTCAGAACAGGCTCTTGACCTCTCCGCTGTGCTGAAACGCACCAAATGAGCTTCGGCCACTTCTCCAAATGTGACATTCAGTCTACCCTCCCACGACGGCATCCAAAGACATCACGGTTTTCCCTAGTGTCTGCTGTGGCTACGGCGGCTTCGAAAGATTAAATACAGTAGTGCGAGGAAGGTCCCTTAAGAGAGGCTCCTTGTCTACCTAAATAATAAGGAGGAGGAGGAGGTGGGAGAGGAGGGAGAGAAGGAGGGAGAGGATGCTGATAATGGTGGTGAGTTCTGTGTCTTCAATGTACTGAGCATTTACTCTGCATCAAGCACTGTCATGATTACAGGCCTACGGGAGAGGCACGTTTTATCCCCATTGTACAGACGAGGAAACGGAGGCTTGAAGAGACTGGGCTCAAGAACACAAAGCCAGGATACGGCAGAGCCAAGCCCAAAGGCTTACCCAGTGCACACAGCCTCCCTCTGCTGCCCCTCCCTCGAGTGCCCCGAACCTCTGTGCTCCATGCAGTGAAGTGCTCTTCCCTCTGAAAGACCCTCCTTCCCAGTCTGCGCCCAGCTGACTCCCACCTGTCTTTCAGAACTCATTCGGAGTCATCTTTCCGGGCAACCTGTCCAGATGCCCCCTCTAAGGTCGGATGCCTCCTGTCTGGATCGGCTCTGCCCTGGGCACGGACCCCTCTCCCCCAGCACTCTCCCATTACAGCCATCCGGTCCAGAGCCGCTCGAGGCCATGGCCACTTCGTGTTCCACCCCGCAGCCCCACGGCCCGGTGAGAGCACCTGCGCATAGCAGGCAGCAAACGAACCGTGTCGACTGGCTGAACAAATGAACGAGGAAAGAGAATGGTCTCCAGAACCAGAAATCCCTGGGTTCAAGTCCTGACTCCACTTCTTACCGACCTGACCAATTTACTCACCTTTCTAAGCCTCAGCATCTCACGGATAAAATGAAGGCTATCAAGTACCACTTGTGCTCCATCAGTGTTAGCTGCTAGTGGTAAAGGACAGGTCAAACACCTGCCCTCTAATGATAATGAACTTGGGGGACGCCTGGGTGGCTCAGTTGCTAAGCGGCTGCCTTGGGCTCAGGTCACGATCCCAGGGTCCTGGTATCGAGCCCCACATCAGGCTCCTTGCTCTGCGGGGAGCCTGCTTCCCCCTCTCTCCCTCTGCCAGCCTCTCTGCCTGCTTCTTCTGCTCTCTCTGTAAAATAAATAAAATCTTAAAAAAAAAAGAACTTTGCCCTCAATAGTCGGTATCTCTGTCCCCTCCAATCTCAAGGCTCTGAGCAAATACGAAGTCAGCCCTGTCTTGATGTGGCTGGGGTGTGAAGGCTCATTTCCACAACCAATCCAGGTCCCTTCAGACCTAAACATTTAAAAATCATTTAGGTTGGGGGGCCCAGGTGGCTCAGTCATTTGGGTGGCAGGCTGTTGGTTTCAGCTCAGGTCATGATTTCAGGGGTCCTGGCATGGAGCCTCACATGAGACTCCCTTCTGCTCTCTCCCCCTACACAGCCTCTCTCTCTCTCTCAAATAAATAAATAAAATCTTTTTTAAAAAGATCATTTAGGTTTTTCCATGAAACTTTGAGGCAGGAAAAACACATAACCTTGAATTTAACCTTGTCTCCCAAGACAAGCATCTCCTTGGGAGCGGAGAACCCAGCTCCGCAAACAGCGGTTGCTTGTGTAACATTTACCTTTCACAGACCACGATCAGTAACTGCAGCACGTGCATCACGAGGTCAGAGTTTAAAATCCTCGTCATTTATATTTTCCTGTCATGTATATATATACAGAATAGGAAACACTTCTGTTGGCTAACGTATAGCCAAGGATATTTTGATGAATATGGCATAACTGACTTTATATGGTGTAACTCTATATTCAGTGGCTTAGGAATGATTTGTTTTTTAAAAATACACGTTCCCGGGGTGCCCGAGTGGCTCAGTTGTTAAGCATCTGCCTTCGGCTCAGGTCATGATCCCAGGGTCCTGAGATCAAGTCCCGCAGGGGCTCCCGCAGGGGCTCAGCGGGGAGTCTACTTCTCCCTCTGCCTGCTGCTCCCCTGCCTGTGTGCTCTCTCACTCTCTGACAACTAAATAAATATAAATAAATAAAATCTTTTTTAAAAAACCACTAAAAAAATAAAGTAATATTTTCCTTAATACGTTTGTAAAATCTACAGATCTCATTATCATCATCAAGTAGGACCAGGAGCTGAATGGTCAAAAAAATCGCAGTGCCTCAAAGGGAGTCCAAATAAGAAATAACAAGCCATTAATCTGCTCCAGGAAAAAATGCTTTTGGACAAGACTGCAGCTGTTAAATTCAGATGGGGCAGGCAAAAAAGCTTTTTTGAAACAGTCACCACTTGCTATTTTAATATATTTTTTCACACCCACAGATAAACAACACTTCATGTTTCTTTTCTAAACATAAAAATAAAACTCTCCCGGCATTCTTGGTCCTGAGCTTATAACGTATTCAGTAACTTTCCATTTTACTTTTGCGCTCACAGATTGAGAAAAGTACTTCGGTCCTTAACAAAAATATTTATGCTCTTAAGTATTTAATGCTTCCACATAACTAGATCCCAGAGTACGGATGAGAAAGCTATCCAAGAGGAAATGGGGAATAATAGCAGGCAAAGTGTTCTAGAGCAGAAGGTCAAAACACGGAACACACTTTGTAACTGTAACAGGATAGGGCTGGAAACAGAGCGAGGCTCAGCCCAGCCCAGCCCAGCCCCTCAAGGCAAGGAATTCTCGCTCCAGTGACCACTGACTGTATGCATGACCAATGCGACACACTGGAACCCCTCAGGGAAAATGAGTTACTATTACCTGCCCAGCATCCAAAACTTCAAATACACTAGCAGATCACTGGGTTTCTGTTTCTTCTTCTTTTTTTTTTTTTTTAAGCAACACCTTTATTTTCAAATAAAACATTACAGATCAAAGCAGAACTGACTTCCTGACACCTGCGTACCCTCTGGGACACCACCCTTCCCAGTCCCACAGCCTGGAACCTCCAAAGTGACCAGGAAACACTATTTGAAAAGATAAAAGAGAACTGGAGAAAGATTTGTAAATCTTCAAGAAAAAAATTCATCTGGAACATGTAAATTTCCAGCATTCAATTTTAACTTATTACACGGAATTGCTCTGTTAAGTCACAAGAATTCTACACAAAAATATGCCAATTTCCATGATTAAACTTCAGAGGGAAAGGAATAGAATTCAGCCATCCGATCAATCTAGCTCAGTCTAAATGCAAGAGAACGAAGTTATAAAAGCACTGTAAGAAAATACATTATAAATGTGAAATTAGGGAAGTCTTTCCTAGAGTCTTAGACTCTGAAACTGTATCAGATTTTGTTACATCATTTAAAAGTGCTGTATGACCAAAGACAACCTAAAGCAGATGACAAAATAACCACCGGGGACAAAGATCTTGCAACATATGTAACACACAAAATTAGTACGAAAGAAATGCCAAAAACCAGTAAGAAACTAGAAAAAAAGACCGTTTACAGCTGAAATAAACAGGCTAAGAAGCATATGAAGACATTCAATCTCACTATCAGGAAAATGTAAAGTAAATACACAGAAGATGCCATTTAAAAAAATCTCTCAAGTTGCAAAAAAAAAAAAACCTAAACTAGAGAAACTGATCATTTTCAGTGCTGATGATATAGAAGTGTTATTAGAATATACACACTAAGACTTCTTTTTTAAGATTTTATCTATTTATTTGACAGACAGATCACAAGCAGGCACAGAGAGAGAGGAGGAAGCAGCCTCCCTGCTGAGCAGAGAGCCTGATGCAGGGCTGATCCCAAGGTCCTGGGATTATGACCTGAGCTGAAGGCAGAGGCTTTAATCCACTGAGCCACCCAGGTGCCCCAACACGCAAAGACTTTTTAAAGGGAAATCGGACATCACCTGTGAAAACTTAGGTGTGCCTGATCTTTTACCAATATTTCCACTTCTAGGAATCTGTTCACAAGATTCTACATGCATCTATTTAAAAAAAAAAAAATGTTCATCTCAGCATTCTTTATAATCGGGAAAACTAGATACACTAGAGGGCTGTACAGAACATGGTGCAAATGTGGAGAAGAATGCGGACCAGCACAAACTCACGAAACAGGGGGCTGACGGGTATCTCTGACAGCAAAAGCAAGCTCAGCATCAGGCATGGTATGGCTTTGCTTCTAATTTGTGTTTAAAAACTTGCTTTACATTTCATATTCCCCATGTATGTGCAGAGGGCACACCCCAAACACTAGACGCTGGCAGGGTGAAAAGGGAGAATATAAAACTACATCAGGGGCACCTGGGTGGCTCAGTCAGTTAATATTCTGGCTCAAGTCCTGACCTCAGGGTGGTGAGAAAGAGCCCTGAGCCCTGAACATGGAGTGGGCTTGAGATTCCCTCTCCCCCTCCCATCCCTTCTGCCTCTCCCTCTGTTCTTTCCTGCTCCCGTTCTCTCTCTCTCTTAAATAAATAAATAAAATCTTTATTTAAAAAACCCTCACAAAAACCTACATCAGCATGTTGCTCCCAATTTAATGTCTCACACACATGGACAAAAGAATTGATGGAGTAATTACATATGGGTGGCAGGATTCTAGGTGACATTGATTTGCTGCTTTATAAAATTTTGCTCTATTTCTTACATTTTCTATAATGATCACTAATACTTTTATACTCAGAAGAATATTAAGAATTAGGCTTCACATGTTACAATGAAGCACTTGAGGGGGCTTAAAAGAAAACCTGAGAAAACAGTATTTATTGAATGTTATTGTTTGTGTCCCAAGAACTAGGCCAAAAACATAGGACAAAGCCAACAGTTAAACCCCTCCTTGCTCTTCCCACTCTAACATTTTGATTCTTTTGACATGATAAAAACATGATACAGATTAATTATAATAAAAACATATAATTGACTATGGGAGCTAAATGTTGCCCCACATCAATAAAAGCTGGAATTACAGAAAGTTCCATGGGAAAAAGACAACACTGAGCGAATTTTTTTTCTTTTTAAGGTTTTATTGATTTATTTGACACAGAGAGAGAGATCACAAGTAGGCAGAGAGGCAGGCAGAAAAATGGGGGGAAGCAGGCTCCCTGCTGAGCAGAGAGCCCGATGTGGGGCTCGATCCCAGGACCCTGAGATCACGACCTGAACCAAAGGCAGAGGCTTAACCCACTGAGCCAACCAGGCACTCTAACACTGAGTGAATCTTAAAGAATTCAGAGCAGCATAAAAGAGAAAGAGAGGATGTGAGTCCACTTTCTCAAATTGCCTTATTATTCATCTCAGTCTGATAGCTCTTTACATTTGAAAATTGCCACTTTAAGCAGCCATCTTTCAAAAACAGACTCAAATATGACAAGCAGTAATGACATGTCTATTAAAACATATTTAAATATGCATATTTTCGAATTCTCAAATTCCTACCCCCAAGACTTCAAAGCCCATCCTCCACAAGATACTCCTATATATCGCTGGTGCTGTAACTTCCATGGCAAGCAATTTGGCAATATCTATGAAAATCACAAGTCCACAAGCCTTTGACTCAGCAATTCCACTTCTAGAAATTTATCCGAAGACTCACACATGTGTGAAAAAATTCTTTGAAATTGCAAAATCTGGAAACAACCTAAAAAGTCCATCACAGAAGACAGTGTAGACAATGGTGTGTCCAAAGAAGGGAAAAATGAATGAAGAGGTCCTTTATGCCCTGAAATGAACAGGTTCCAGGATGAGAGATACTCATACACGACAGGGGCCGTGTAGTGCATCAGCGGTGTGGGAAAAGGAGGGTAGGGATATGCAGGTACGGTTGTATGTACCTCTGGGAGACCATATTAAAAACTATAAGCAGTAGACCTCCAAGAGGGGAACCTGAGACTAGAGAACAGGCTAGAATAAGGACTTTTTACCGCATCACCATTTGTGTTTTTAAAATTTTGCCTTATTCTTTTCACCCGTTGGAGCAAAAATAAATATAACTTTATAATACATTTCTCTCTACCCTCTAAAGAAAATTTCAAAGCCAATACTTTATACAGTAAAATGAGCCCTTTATGTGAACTCAGGAAGTCAGCAGAAGCCCAA